>JADLZL010004633.1:0-62089 GCA_015844335.1 Chrysopogon serrulatus | reverse complement strand
GAAATGGAAACTCAAATCGAGAGAATTAAACCCCCTCACGGTATAACCACATACAATATGATTAATAAACAATAGAACTATGAGCGAAACCCCGCAACAACAAGTTAAGACAAAGGGGCTTCGGATGCACCACCATTAATAGAGAAATACCGGACGTGTCCGGTACCCACACCGGGCGTGTCCGGATACACGAGTTCAAAGATCAACCCCTCGAAACCTGCTCTTTTCAATTCCTAATATCAAAACTAGTTCAATGAGCAATAAGTATTGAGCCTAGAAGGTGGAAACCCCGCACCACAAAGATTAGGACAAGGAACAAGTAAAGTTATCACTCGGTTGCAATCTGGGACACGTCCCAGGTATTCACGGCAAAGAGGAATCCGAAACTAGCGCCTTTCGATTCCAAAACTTGACACCAGTTGCGGATACCTCTAGATAACCTTGTGGAGCTCGGTGAACCTGCAGACAACCTCAAATACCACAAGTGGATCACAAACACAATATGAAATAGAATTGAGACATGGTATTTGTTTTTACCAAAGTTCGGACTTCTTCAAGTCCTACTCTCCGTTGAGGCACAAGCCAGTGACCTAAGGATCAAGCTCTTGAGGACCACGCAGGTCACCCTAGCCGAGTCTTTTTCAACTCCCTTTGCTTGGCTTGGTCTAGAGGACCACGAAGGTCTCCCTAGTCGAAGTCTTTGCAAACTTCGATTCCTTGAGCTCAACTCTAGAGGACCACGCTTGGTCCCTAGCCGGAGTCTTTTCCAACTCCCTTTCCTCCTTCCACTAATTGATTCCTTCCCTTGCGGGCGGTGGAATCAACCGCTACAAACTTTCCGAGCCACACCACAATCTCTTGGGTGGTCTCCGGCGACGCCTAACCGTCTAGGACCGAAGATCCAAGAGTAACAAATGCGAATCACGAGATTTGACAATATGCACAAGTGCTCAAGAAGTGGCTTGCTCTCAATTTGAATTTCACTCAACCCACAATTAGGATTTGGCAATATGAAACAATCACACACTAAGAGAGGGTTAGAGAGTGTTTGCAAAGCTTTAGGGAGGCTTGGGGACCCGGCGAATCAGCGAGCACCCACAAGTGGAGGCTTGGGGGCATTTATACCCCAAGGTTCAAAACTAGCCGTTGGGAATACCGGGCGTCCGGTAGTCATACCGGACACGTCCCGGTATGAGCCCCTCAGCGCAAAAGAAACTCTTGGTGCTTTGCAAAAACATATCTAGGAACTTCGGTCTCGACCGGAACTTCCGGGCGAGGGCGGCGGCGCGGCGTCGCGTGCAAAGAGATCACCGGTCGTAGGCCGGAACCTCCTGGCCTGGCGGAACCTCCGGTCGGGGGGCCGGAACTTCCGCCAAAGCCGGCTACTACGACAAGCGGCCGGCGTCGAAACAGCTCTCCACGATTGCACAACCCGAGAATACCGGGACACGTCCGGTATGCATACCGGGCGGCGTCCGGTATGCCGCGAGCCGTATCTTTGCCCGGTCGATCTCGTGCTCTCTTTCACTCGGATCTCACATGGGTTGTCTTGAGCACTTATGTATAGTATCTATCACCATGATGCATCCCTCTTAATAGTACGGCTTTCCTATTCAACTTAAGGCATCAAATAAAAACTAATTGAACCATTTGAGTTGCCTTCAATCACTTTCAATGCCATAGCTTTTGATATTCATCACTTGAGGGTGCAATCATGTCCACTTGATCTTTCTTCTTTGGGTATAGCCATCTTGAGCATGTGACTTGATTCCATTCATCCGATATGAGTTACTCCAAATGGACCAAGTCATTTTCATTACCCTCTCACCAATTGTGATATTGATCCTTCACACAAATGCAACCATCATAGCTTGATTGATACCTCGACTAAATGCAAGTACTTTCTTCTTTGCTCTAGCTAGGTTCTTGATCACCAAGCCATCGCTTGCCCTTCACCCTTGCTTAGTACCTCGAAGCCTTTCCTTGCTATCTTCACCTTTTCTAGCCATCAAGTCGCATCATGTGTTGAATCATCAATTAGAGTACATATCCATTTATATTGTCGTCTTCTTCAATCTTCATACTAGCAAGCTTCCAATGTGAGACTAATATATATATACGCAATTCAACATGTCTTTAACACCCAATGCCAATATGCTTGCTTTCATCATAGTTATGAATATCTCACAATATATAAGTCATTGCATGAAATCCATTTGCATTGTTGTCTTGTGTTTGAGCTAGATTGATCATACAACAACACATCATTTTGGCTTTGTACATGTGCATTAAATACACGTGAGATAACCAATTTCCTGTATAGCACTTAGCAACAACATTAGTCCTTTAATCGCATTGTCATCCAATCATCTAAAACCCACTAAAAGGGCTAGATGCACTTTCAATCTCCCCTTTTTGGTGATTGATGACAACCCGATTAAAGCTCACAAAAAAGATATAGAAATTAAAGCTTTTGGGTTCAATGATTTATGAGAGGCTCCCCCTTAATATGTTCAATATGAATCGAATTCAATAATGACCTCAAACGTCAATTTGCACATATTAAAACACATAAGAGACTCCCCTAAATCATTGCATCCGTGGGGTGCAAGGTGTGTGTCAAAAATAAATCCGTGGTGCATATGACAAGATATATCACACAAGAATAAATATAAAGCAATACACCACACATTTTCACTCTAAAGTATGCATGGTCCTTATGAAAGTAAATACAGCATATGCATACCACACACATAGCACTCATCACAACAATTTCTCAAGCTCATAAACCACTAAGATAGAATGTATCACAAGATCATGTCTCATACACCCACTATATCACAAGTCTCACAAGATACATAGATGAAGCTCATAACAACGACACAAGTCGATACATCACATCTCTGAATGATACAACAATAAATCTCAACTCAAACTCAAAACACTAGACTACAGCTGCAGTATATGTCTCAGACGCACATATGAACCATGAAAGTCTGAAAGTCTGAAGCTTTAATCACTCTCTCTCCCCCCTTTGTCATCGATCTCCAAAAAGGTAGAACACACGATGAACAAGAGACACAAAGGGGGCAAAAGCTGTCACTCATCGTCGTCGTCCACGCTCCCGGTCGTCGTGAACAGGCGCACCGGGGAAGGCGAGAACTGCTAGTGCCGGCACCGGTGTAGGGGTCGAGAACTACCAAAGATATCACCCCACAAAGCTGAACCAAACTCCTCGGGGTTTGCACTAGGACGTGGCTGGGTCGTAAGAAGGAGCTCAAAAACCGGAGGGGCGGTGGTGAAGGCTCACGGTGGGCTGCTGCTGCTGCTGTCTCTCAAGGAACTCGGTAAACTCTCTATCGTATCTGACCTGCTGCTGCTCCTCAGTCTCTGGCTCACTGGCTATCTCATCTGAAGGTGGAGACCTTGGAGGGTCAATCCTGAGCTGAGTCGCTATCTGCTTGAGAGTCTTCGTGTCCTTCCTCCTCGCCTCTCTCTCGTGCCGCCGTCCCGGTCCCATATCCTTACACATCCTAAAGATGGAGCTAAGAATCTTCCCAGGGGTGAGCGAGAACCACCACCACGGTGAGAAGTGGAACGTGAAGGAGCACGTGGCGGTGGAGACTCTGCACCTCTGTTGCATCATCACCCCGGGTGCCTCTGCTCTTCTTTGCTCCACACACTGACCACGAGGAACTCCCAACTCCTCTAAGTCACGCAAAAATTTTCGGGGCCTTATGCACTCCGTCATACTCAAATGTGTGTCCTGTCACCTGCTCAATCATGTGCATAATGTAGGGAGCAAAGCCACAGCCCTTGAGGGGCCTCTCACCAACACTACGAATCTCACACCAGATAAAGTCGAAGACACTGAAAGGCTCTGCATCTGGTGCCATCCTGGCAAGAAGGTTTCTAGAATAATCTGCAATCGATCCCTTGTCTCCTCCCTTACAGTCAATGGTCTTCCTGAACATCCGATCCAGGTACCTGTAGGTGGGATGAAGACCAACCACCTTGCCAACTGATCCTCTCTCTCTCTGAGGTGGATACATGTAGCCCATCTGCTCTGGAGGTAGGATAATCTGCTCATGTATCTTCTGCCTCTGAAGATCCTCATCTGAGAAGCCTAGGTAACCTGCAAATGCCGCATAATCAACACTGTACCACTGGCCCTCAAGCATCCAATGCATACGCCTAGTGTCCTCCTCAACAAACAAAGTGGCGTAGAACTGGGCTATCACCTCTGAGTTCCAATCATGGCTGAACTCCATGATTCCATAGACCCCTGTGCGCTCACAGATAGCAATAGCATGGTCAAGAGATGGCTTATGAAGATCCCTGGTATACTGCCAATCCACCCACTGAGACTTAGCCACAACTGGCTTCCTCTTGAGTATCACACTGATGTAGAAATCCATGTGAAACTGAGTGTGAAACCTGTAGTCAAACTGAATCTTGGGCAAACCTCTAGGATCAATCCTCCTCTGATCACGAGCTCTCCTAGTCATACCCTTTGCCCTATAGTCTGTGATGTGGACATATCCAGGCAAATGTGGACGGTGAACCTCAAGTAACCCAAAGTAGTTGCCCTGCTGCCCTGGCTGGTGAGCTGGAGCTTCAACTTGCTCCTCTTCCTCTTCTTCCTCTTCTCCTTCCTCCTCAATCTCATCTGAGCTATCACCCTCTCTGTCAGTGCTCTTCCTCTTTCTACTGGACTCAACTCTGTAGTCCTCTGTCTCATCATCATCTGAAGAAGAAAAACCACTGCCCTCTGCATAAGCTGGTGCAGCCCTTGCTGCTGCTCTGGTAGGCCTCTGCTGAGAAGACCTCGGATACATGTCCTGCCTGGCCTTCTTGTGCCTCTCAAAAGCTCTAGGGTCATGCAAGCCCTTGGTCCGAGGCTCCATTCTGCCGCCTCTCTCTCCAGACATCTCTGCTGCCCTGTTGTCAAATGGATTTGCAAAGGATCTTCAGAAACTATGCCCAAGTGTCATTTCAAATATTGCAATTAGAGAAATGATTATTTGTCTAATCTTTGCAAGCACCTAGTCCATACCATGTACTAGGATCACAAGACATCATCGACAAACAACTATAACCCTAAAATCAATATCGAAGAAAGATTGAATTGAAACTACAGAAAACCTGCAATGCTGTGTAATACCGGACGCGTCCGGTAGGCATCCGGACACGTCCGGTATGCACGAACAGCAACCCTACTCGGGGATTTCAATCCAATCCTCAACCAATTCAATCTAAACTTTGAGCATTGCTTATTGACAGGTAATGCAACATATCTACCAACCAGATTTGCAAATAAACTTCTAATCACATAGATCGGAAGAGGTCCGGTTTTGAATACCTTGAATGGAGAAAAGAGAGGGGGAAATCCAAAATCCAACACCGAGGAACTTCAATCTTGATGGGAATGCAATCCAATCCTCTCCTCCTCACTTTCTTTCCTTGGTTGAATCACTTGGTCGCCATGGGAGTAGAGAAGAGAGGTATTTAGGGTCTGGTGATTTGAAATAGGGAGAAGAAACGGACTGGGTCCGAAGGGGTACGCTGGCCTTATCTCCCACAAGATACCGGACACGTCCGGTAGGAATACCGACACGTCCGGTATTTGCTTGGGGCTGGCTGTTTTTTGCTCAATTTTGTTCTCTCTTATCCAATCCCCTTCTTGATTGATACTTATTTCAAGATAACATCAAATCTCCAACCAAACACAAAGATGGCATCCATTCTCACACAAAACTTGAGGTGACCAATCTCTTTTTCCAAATTTAGGCATACTCTTACTTCCAAAGGTTGAGAGATTATCTTGGAGAGATATAGTGACTAGGACTTGAGAGAGACCATGCCATTTGTGATTAATCGATCAAGCGAGCAATAGGAGCAATAACCACAAATGACATGGCTAGGTCATAAAGACCAAAAATCAAATTGCTTTTTAAAATCACACAACCTACACATGCTAGTAGGGGTTTTTTGAAATTTATCTATCCTTCAACGCACAAGTGCACAATCTATCATAAAGAGCCTTAGATGCACTACAATGCATGTATGTAAAACATACCTTTGCCTTGAGCCCACAATATTTCCACTAAGATAAATCGTATCATGACATTAATTTAGTTGGCCTCACTTGTCATATGATCATGCCATGAAGAACTTTTCACTTAAGATCATAGGACTACATAGAATACTCAAATGAAGTTGTTAGTCCATAGTATTTCAAAATAGAAAGTTATCTCCCCCTAAGTTAGTGCATCAAGTGATTTGAATAACTTAAGACAAGCACTTTAATTCTATTAAGAATATGGGAGATAGTTTTCTATTTTGACCACCATATAGATAATTTGCCTAATATCAAATTGGGTGAAGAGATGCTCACAATACACTTAGAAATAGTTGATCACAAGCTTACGAGTATACCGAACATATATCAAAACATACGGTCAAACTCGGTTTCAATTCAAATTGAGGTTTCTGCTCCACTGCCATACCGGACACGTCCGGTATATGCAGGACAGAACCTGCAAACTTCTGTGCTTGTGATTACTTCTTCCATTCGTTATTCATCTTTGAACACCTGCATCTCAACAAATGTATTGCTCTACTAGAGAGCCATTAAAAGCACCACATGGCATATAGTATAAGCTATTAATTGAATCTAATTAGCTACTTCAAATATTTCACAAATTTATCAATTTGTGAACTATTGAGCACTAACCAACCAACTGGCTATCCTATAGGTTTTAGGTACTTATCATTAATGATGAAGATGAAGAATGGAATATCAATTTCAAAGAATTCTTCGGTCAACCATATAAGATGATATGATAGAAGTTGGTTGATAGACTGAGTGAATATGTTCAATTTCCTTGCTCAACCACCCCGAAGTCTTCATCTCATCACCTAGTACCTGCAACAACAATCTAAGCACACTTTGGTACCCAACTCATATTGGGTCCTTTTACGTTAGTCAACAAGTGCTTAGGTACCCAAATGGTTTTAGTACTAATTTGAGGTGAGCTCATCACCTTACTAGTGCTAACTCCATTTGTGCCCTTCCTAAGCATATCAATAAAACCAAATGTGTTCGGTTTAGGAAGATCACCATTTGGACAATTATAGCTCACATGTCCCTTTCTTCTACACACATAGCAAATGCGCCCTTGATTTGCCTTTTGCTTGTTTTGCTTGTTGGGGCATCCATCCACCGTGTGTCCCGCTTCATTGCAACCATAACACCTCCTTGTTCCAGCTATGAAACCAACTCTTGCTTGCTCGTTGGTGGGACAATTCTTGCTATGATGGCCTGGCTTGTTACACTTGATGCAAGCACTTGATTGAACACTCTTTGCTTGCTTGGCCAACTTGTTTGAGGCCTTTTGATCGGCCGCTTCCATTTTGTCGGCCCAACTCTTGTTTGGACACATAGCCCATTCATGCCCATACAATCCACAACCATAGCATAGTCTCTTCTTGTGTTTCTTGCTCTTGATTGCGTTGGCGTTGTTTGATGTGTGGTTCGTTTGTTGGACTTTGGAGGTAACACGGTTTGAACCCTTCTCAAGCTTCTTCACCATGATGTCACGGTTATCTTGAGAAGGTTGTGCTTCCTCCTTGCCTTTCAACTGAATCACATCTTTCTTGAGTCTTTCCACTTCTTCTTTGAGCTCATGTTTTTCTGAATAGTTATGCTCAATCAAAGATTGGCTTGCTTGAGAAGCACACTCATTAGTACTAGAAACATTTAATTTTGATGGTGTACTAGTGAGTGCAAGAGTATGAGATTGAGAGGATTTTACCGATGAGATTACAATCTCATTAGCTACCTCAAGCATGATATGCGATTCCACTAATTCCTCATGTGAGCACTTGAGATGAACATACTTAGCTTGTAGCACATTGTATTTGCTTGATAGTTCATCTAACCTTGCCTTAAGCTTAATGTTTTCTTTTTTCTAATTGTGAAGCATTAGAAGAGGAGTTAGTAACTAAAGCATGCTCAATTGACAATTTTTCATACCTTTCATTGATTGCTCTTAGTTCTTCCAACTTGGAGATGAGAAACATTTCTTGTTTTTCAAGCGATTGCTCTTGCTTCTCATTCTCCTCTTCTAGCTCAACATTTTTCTTCACTATCTTCATGAATATGAGCTTGTCCTTTCTTGCCGAGATGATCAAGAGTGTAGTTGTCTTCAATTTCAATATCACTTGCTACTTGATCATCTACTTGTGCGATCTCCATATTTTCATCAAGATTCTTCACTTGATCTTTCTTGATGGGCTTCTTCTTGATTTTCTCGGCCGTAAGACACAAGTGATGCAAGCTGGTGTGACTCATCACTTGGTGACCATCGAGCTGGAGTGGCACTTTACACATTTCTTCTTTGCCTTAGCCATACTGGGACACGTCCGGTAGGTCTACTGGACACGTCCGGTAGTCGCTTGTCTGGCGGCCGGTGCAGCCGAGTCTCGCTCATTCACTTCCGGCTCGGTGAGTTGCTCGTTTCTTGAGGCTTCTTTAGTGCAATATGACTTGGTAGACGAGCTGTCCATTGATTTTCACACATAGCATTCATCACATTTGGATTTCCCATACAACTCAAAGAGTCTAATCCAAATGAGATGAGCACTCTCCGGCGGTGCTTGACCATTGTAGATAGCCTCATCAAGAACTTCGCACTCAATATACTCAAAATGACATTACATGCCATAGCGTTGAGTTGCACGCATCTCTCTTCCTCTTTTGTCAAATTTTTATAGTTGCACCAATCAACTATGGAGAGAGAGATGCTAGCATCCACAATACGCTCAACAAGAGGGCTAATATCTCTAAAAGTATTGAGTACATGAATTGACCAAGATAGGAAGTTTGAACCATCATTTCGAAGAAGCACGGGCTCCAACTCTATAGGCGTCGACATCCTTTTCTCACGGCGGTGAAGCTTTTAGTGAGTCCTCGCTTTGATACCACTTGAAAGGACCGAGGATGCGCCTAGAGAGGGGGTGAATAGGCGTTTCTGAAAATTAACACCTTTAAATGCGGAAATGATTAGCGTCGGAGTTTCTGATGAAATGGAAACTCCAAATCAGAGAATTAAACCCCCTCACAAAGATAACCACATACAATATGATTAATAAACAATAGAACTATGAGCCAGAAACCCCTGCAACAACAAGTTAAGACAAAGGGCTTCGGATGCACCACACGAGAGAAATACCGGGACGTGTCCGGCACCCCTACCGGGCGTGTCCGGTATACACGGAGTTCAAAGATGAACCCCAGAAACCTGCTCTTTTCAATTCCTAATATCAAAACTAGTTCAATGAGCAATAAGTATTGAGCCTAGAAGGTGGAAACCCTGCACCACAAAGATTAGGACAAGGAACAAGTAAAGTTATCACTCAGTGCAATACCGGACATGTCCGGTATGTGTACCGGACACGTCCGGTATTCACGAGCACAGCAGGGAATCCCGAAACTAGCGCCTTTCGATTTCGAAACTTGACACCAGTTGCGGATACCTCTAGATAACCCGTGGAGCTCGGTGAACTGCGGAGACAACCTCAAATACCACAAGTAGATCACAAACACAATATGAAATAGAATTGAGACACGGTATTTGTTTTTTCCGAAGTTCGGACTTCTTCAAGTCCTACTCTCCGTTGAGGCAGCTGCGAGTGACCTAAGGATCAAGCTCTTGAGGACCACGCAGGTCACCCTAGCCGGAGTCTTTTTTCAACTCCCTTTGCTTGGCTTGGTCTAGAGGACCACGAAGGTCTCCCTAGTCGAAGTCTTTGCAAACTTCGATTCCTTGAGCTCAACTCTAGAGGACCACGCAGGTCTCCCCTAGCCGGAGTCTTTTCCAACTCCCTTTCCTCCTTCCACTATTTGATTCCTTCCCTTGCGGCGGTGGAATCAACCGCTACAAACTTTCCGAGCCACACCACAATCTCTTGGGTGGTCTCCTCCTACGACGCCTAACCGTCTAGGACCGAAGATCCAAGAGTAACAAATGCGAATCACGAGATTTGACAATATGCACAAGTGCTCAAGAAGTGGCTTGCTCTCAATTTGAATTTCACTCAACCCACAATTAGGATTTGGCAATATGAAACAATCACACACTAAGAGAGGGTTAGAGAGTGTTTGCAAAGCTTTAGGGAGGCTTGGGGACCCGGCCCGAATCAAGAAGACCCACAAGTGGAGGCTTGGGGGCATTTATACCCCAAGGTTCAAAACTAGCCGTTGGGAATACCGGGACGCGTCCGGTAGTCATACGGACACGTCCGGTATGAGCCCCTCAACGCAAAGAAACTCTTGGAGCTTTGCAAAAACATATCTACCGGGAACTTCCGGTCTCGACCGGAACTTCCGGTCGAGCGGCGGCGCGCGGCGTCGCGTGCAAGAGATCACTTCGATCGTGGGCCGAACCTCCTGGCCGAAAGGAACCTGCAGTCGGGGACCGGAACTTCCGCCGAGCCGGCTTCTACAAAGAAGCGGCGCGTGCGAAACAACTCTCCACGGTGCACAACCCGAGAATACCGGGACACGTCCGGTATGCATACCGACGCGCGTCCGGTATGCACGAGCTATCTTTGCCGCCTCGATCTCTCGTGCTCTCTTTCACTCGGATCTCACATGGGTTGTCTTGAGCACTTATGTATAGTATCTATCACCATGATGCATCCCTCTTAATAGTACGGCTTTCCTATTCAACTCAAGGCATCAAATAAAAACTAATTGAACCACTTGAGTTGCCTTCAATCACTTTCAATGCCATAGCTTTTGATATTCATCACTTGAGGGTGCAATAATGTCCACTTGATCTTTCTTCTTTGGGTATAGCCATCTTGAGCATGTGACTTGATTCCATTCATCCGATATGAGTTACTCCAAATGGACCAAGTCATTTTCATTACCCTCTCACCAATTGTGATATTGATCCTTCACACAAATGCAACCATCATAGCTTGATTGATACCTCGACTAAATGCAAGTACTTTCTTCTTTGCTCTAGCTAGGTTCTTCATCACCAAGCCATCGCTTGCCCTTCACCCTTGCTTAGTACCTCGAAGCCTTTCCTTGCTATCTTCACCTTCTCTAGCCATCAAGTCGCATCATGTGTTGAATCATCAATTAGAGTACATATCCATTTATATTGTCGTCTTCTTCAATCTTCATACTAGCAAGCTTCCAATGTGAGACCAATATATATATACGCAATTCAACATGTCTTTAACACCCAATGCCAATATGCTTGCTTTCATCATAGTTATGAATATCTCACAATATATAAGTCATTGCATGAAATCCATTTGCATTGTTGTCTTGTGTTTGAGCTAGATTGATCATACAACAACACATCATTTTGGCTTTGTACATGTGCATCAAATACCTGTGAGATAACCAATTTCCTGTATAGCACTTAGCAACAGCATTAGTCCTTTAATCGCATTGTCATCCAATCATCCAAAACCCACTAAAGGGCTAGATGCACTTTCAGGTGGAGTGTGAGTGCCATGTGAAGTTATGAAGAAGACTATCTTTTCATGAAGATCAAGCCATGTCAAGATGCCATGTGATATCGAGTTGCTTGATAGGACGAAGATGAATGTGTTTCATGCATGGATAATAGTCAAGTGGCAAGGTTTCCACAGAAGGTAATAACCAATGTCCATCAAAATGGTGCTGATGAGGATCGAGAGTGAATGTTTGAGGGCATCACATTGGAGATCAAATGGAAATATGCAAGACAAAGATATGACTTGTGTCCTATCTTCAATAGGTGTTGACTAATATCCTATTTTTAATAGATGTACATGTTCTTAACGAGATCAAAGATGACTTGTGTCCTATCTTCATTAGATATAACTTGTTTATAATTATATTAATTGATGTATATTTTTAGGCCTTTATAGTGAAATTTTATTGAATAAATAGATTTACATGTTTCTGGTGACGTCGAGGATTTTCTTCATGGTGGCTCTGTTGAAGATGACATTGACAAGTATGGTGTCGGCATCTTTCTAGGCATGATGACATGACGAGGTTTTTGAATGGTGACGTTAAGACAGAGATGATGTCACCACCATAGAATAATTTTCTCTGATCTCTTCTTTTTTTTATCGTGGTTAGATCTGACCATGGTGAAAGACTAGAGATAATAAGTTTTAGAGTCTTCCTCTTTTTCAGTGGCAGAAAGTAGAATAAGGAAGACACAAGAAAGAAGAAGTTTTTCAACTCTGCCTATAGGAATACATAGATGGCCAATGGGTTGGCCTAGCTCGGTCTTAGGGCCATGGGCCTAAGCGACAGCCCAACTTGTTGGGCCATTTTTTGTGCCGGGTTGGTCCGAAAAGCACGCCATGGCCAATGAGTAGTGCCAGCCCGAGGCCCACCGAATGCCAGGAGAAGCTAGAGAGATAGGGAAGGGGAAGTAGCATGAGCCAGGGAGGTAGCTGCGGTAGCCACCTGTCTTGGCCTCAAGGTGCTCGATGCCAAATCCGTCAGGGTGAGCGGAGAAGGAGCTCGGGGTCAGCGTCCTCGAGGCCGACGCTCACTCGCGCTATAGGTGGTTCCGTGGCGTCGTCCACACTCGCTCAAGTAGAACAAGAGGTTCTGCAGTAGTCGATAGACAGTAGTTGTTCCCTTCCCAAGTCCCGATGCTGCGTGGATGTTTGTGGGGGAATTGGGAGGGAGTAGTGTCACACATCAACGCATGGATGCGAGGAATCGGGTTAGAGCGACGGATGTGAATGGGGTATGGCGTACGGGGAATCGGGGGGAGCGGCGCACATGGGGGATCGGAATAGAGCGGGATGGCCGAGTCAGTTTATGGCACATAGGAACCGTGCCAGCATTGGGCCGTGTCGTGCTAGCCCGCATGCCTGGGATACGACCCTATACGCCGTGTCGGGCCGGCCTAGGACCATACAACACTGGTGTAGGCCGTGCTTGGGCCAGGCTAAAAAAATAGGCTTCGTGTTGCCGTGCCACAGGATATATATAGGAATGTTGGCCGTTGTTTTTGGATATCTATTCTCATGCCTTTGCTAAGTACTTGCCTGTGTGGTCATCCATACGAAGCATCATATGAGTTTGAATTTGAGTTCTGAAGCTATACTAAGCGTGAGTACAATATAGAAAAATATTGGTTTCTGAATATACATATTGTATTCTAGAGTGTTTGTAAGGTGACGATGTACTCAACTATAATCTAATATAATTCTGCTTCGATGTACATGTGAAGTTTATTGTTGCTAAGAGCATGGTCATCGTTCTCCATATCTTTTGCATCTTCCATTTTTCTATACGTAGTTGATTTTGATACACATTTATGTACAAGTAACTACACTTCAAAAATAGAAAACGAAAAACATACCGATGCCTTAGGATTTGCTGCTCGATCTTCTTTTGCCATGTCGTCTTGCAAATTTAGGTTTAGCTTTTGATATATTTATAAGATCAAACACCTTATAACACTTCTGTTTGATAGGACTTACAAGCTGGTTGGTAAACCAAAATGACTGATAAGCTAAAAGCGACCGGAATAACCTAATGGATAGAAAAGCTGCTCCTTGCCTAACACCTATAGAACAAAAACCTTTGGCTGTAGCGCCTGTAAATAAAACTGAAATTATGGAAGGGAGGGTAACGATGAAACAATGCAACATTGGATTGGTTTAATCTTGAGACTAAGAAACCAGAATTGGGCCGAGATTACTGAACCCCCACATGCAGCGGCCGGCGGGTATAGCCTGGCAGGCCAACCTACTGGCCCCAAGTATCACCGAACAACCACGCAGGGCCCATCTACCCCTTGGTTAAGTTCTGGGCCGGCCGAAGCCCAGGCCCAGCGGCTCGCCGACGCCTCCACGCAAAAACGGCAAGACACTACACAGCCCCACCTTCCCCACGCGTCGCACACGAAGGCACGGAAACCGACGAGGCGTTTCCGTTTCCGGCGTGCCTCGCGCCGCGTGCAATCGAGCCGGAACGAACCCCAAACAAACCCAAATGCTGGATCCGGCGGATCGATCGCGTCCAATTTGGCGCCAGTCAGCGGAGAATCGCGGCCTTGTGACCCGATCCCGACTGCCACGGGAAGCGCCGGCCCCCAAATCATCACTGCCTGCGTCGACTCGGCACGGCACGGCACCCCCGGGCCGTCGCCTCCTCGTGTCTCGGCATAAATCTACGGCCTTTGTCCGTCCGGCGGCTGCTCGGATCACACTACCAGCGCTAGGGCGGCTAGGGTTTGGTATCATCGAGCAGATCGAGGACATGGAGAGCGAGGGCAACAACGCCGCCGCCGCCGCTGGTGCTGGTGCTGGCCACTGGGAGGCGCCGAACGGGGTGATCGTGCTGCCCGCGGGGTCGGCGGCGCCGAGGCAGCCCCGGCAGGGCGTCCACCAGCAGGAGCACCAGCACCAGTACCAGCAGCGGAAGCGTGAGATGGAGCAGGAGCAGCAGCAGGACGTGAGGGTGGGGGTGGGTGCGGAGCCGGGGGTTTTGGGGCTGGACCTCACGCAGCCGCCGGAGAAGGTGTACTACAAGACGAGGCTGTGCGAGAAGTTCGAGGCGGGCAAGTGCGCGTACGACGCCGGGTGCACCTTCGCGCACGGCTTCGAGGAGCTGCGCCCGCCGCTGCCCGTGCCGACCTCGCTCATCCGCCGCAAGTCCCCGCTGCCCCCGCCGCCGTCGCCCCAGGTGCAGCCGCCGACGCCCCCTACAGCAGCAGCTACGTTAGGGTGTGCTTCGAGTTCAGGGACACGGGGGCCTGCCACCGGGGGGATTGGTGCGCCTTCGCCCACGCTTCCCCAGCAGGTACGTGAGCGCGCGCTCCACCTCCCTAGCTATACGTGTGCGTGCATGGCGGCCGATCCCTCCCGGATCTCGCGGATCGTGCCCTGATCTATCTCGTCCCTGTGTTCTGGCGCAGAGATTCCCTTCCCTGGGGGCCCAAGGTCTGTGGAGCATGCGCTGAGGAACGCCTCGCCGTATGCAAAGGCGTACTCCTCGTCGGGGTCCGCAGCCGCCGCGCACAGCAGCACCAGCAGCTACGCACCGTCTTCCACAAGGGCGGCGTTCCCATCCGTTCCTGCCGACGCGGCCGGGGTGGGCCGTCGTCGCAAGGTCACCAGACTGGAGCTCCTGAGCCGCAAGAAGATGAGCAGCATCTACGGCGACTTGCCGGAGCAGGACTGAGTGCGCACCATGCATCACAAACCCGATCGAAGCCGCCATGTCTACCTGCGGCCTGCCTTTGATCACCGTGACAACATCCAGAATAAAGAACTGAGCAATCTGCTATTTTGATTTGAACTGATTTAAAAAATGTTGTTCTTGTATTGTACTTCGTTTCCTGCTGAATCCGTGCATGTAATCCGTCTGAACAGACCTCTGCATTCCTGCCATCATTTCTACTTTCATAAGACTGGAATAATTTTAAGTGCTGTGCTGTTGCTTTCACTCCTAGCTGTCCGTCGTCCTCTGTTGCCTCTGTTGTCTTTGGGCCAAATGGTTCCATGGTTTTGACGCGGCCCATTGGGCTCTCACGCCATTTCTTGCTGAGGAGTGTGTGGTGTTGTAGCAGTCACAGTGGGGAGACCGGGAGAGGAACAGAGAAAGTTGTGGATCTGTCAATTTGCAGGGGGTGGAATTGGATCCCAAGGACAAGGGGCAGAGAGTTGCAGAGCTGCAGCCTGCAGCTAGTGGGGAAGAGGAGATCATGGGGGCTGGGATTGGAGCCTTACTGGTGCTTGTTGCAGCTTGTCTAGCGTCTGCGGCGCCCTGCATTTCGGCTTCTTCCCGCAAGTAAATTCCTTTCTCTACCTCTTGTTCTGACGGATTTGGATCCGCACAGCTGTTGTTTCAGAAACCATTTTGGGGTGGGCTTATTGATTTGTTTTCTAGGGTAGGAAATGTAATTGGGATCCCCCTCATTTATGCAACAGTTGTTGATTTGGGAAATGTTGCTAATTATTATGCCTGCTCAAACCAATTAACTGCCCTAACCTTGTTGCGGTGGTTAACATGTTCTTTGAAGGGTAGTCATATTATTGCCTCTGAGATATGTCGATGTTCTTCATTTTTGTAGCTAATTAGGGAGATGAATGAGATGTGTTGATGTTCTTCATTTTTTTAGCTAATTAGGGAGATGAATGAGGTGATCACATCACATGCTTAATTTGGTCTAAGAAATGACCAGTGGAATATGAAAGGCAGTTCGAAAATCAACTGCAGACAGCCAAGCAATGCAATTAAAAGTGCAGTAAAAGTGAAGAGAAATGGGATAGAAAGCTAATATATGCTGAGAGAAGAGGATAGCTTGGAGATCAAGATTACTGGGGTAGAAACAACTAATGTAGAATTGAAACAACAGAGGAGAACCTGAGCTAATAAGGATATACAGTAAAAGATACTTCTCTAAATTTTTCAATTTTCCCTTCAAAAGATTTTTGGTGTAATTCTTTACTTCTTTTTTTTCAGATTCGATTTGAGTATCACAGGAAGAAATTTAGCGAACTCTACAAATGGCTCCTCTGCAACATTACATTTTGGTTTTGATTCCTCGAAATCGAAACGACTCTCTTGGCATCCAAGGTATATTTTATCACTGCCCTCTAGTTTGGTAAACCAACAGCTTATTTAGTTTCCCTGTTATCCTGACTGCAAGGTTCATGAAACATCTTTGTCTTTGGATACTTACAATTTTGTGCCTGGAAATCTCTCTGCCTTGAAAATCATATGGCCCTGATTTGTTTTTCACTTCTGCTTTTTTTTACTTGGAGGAGTACCTTGTTTCTTACCTTAATTCAGGGTCTTCTTGTATGAAGGTTTTCTTTCTGACATGGAGTGCGACCACTTGATATCTATGGTATTCCATTCTGCTTATCACTGACAATATGTTCTCACTGTCTTTGTGATTGATGATAATATTTTCATTGTTGCAGGCACATGGGAAGCAATCATCATTGGTTGTTGGCAGTAGTGCTGGAAATAGTTCCCAGGATGCAAGCATCGAAGTGTTCATGGCTGATAGCAAAGTGAGCCTATACCTTCCTTCCATGATATTCTGATGAGTGGTTCTTTTAGCATTTTGTAGAAAAGTAGAGCATAGAGACACCGAATCTCTTTGGTCAACAATTTAGTAAGAGTATTTTGTCTCTGATCAAATTTTCATCTGTGAGCTATGATTGATAATTAACAAATGTGTGTGTTACCAGACTCCAGTTTCATTTAACTGAAATTCTGCTCCTTTCTGGTTGGCAACCCATTAAAGAAAAATGTGTATTTCTTCATGATTGTTTACAATCTGTAGTAGTGTATCATAGATGTTAACATATCAGCATAATTGAAAGTCTGAATTTACTGTGTTTTTCTCATGTACTGTTCTGCTTTTAAACTGGAAGATTGTTTTGATCTTATTATATATCTTATCCTCCTTATGAAGGACACAATTGTTTCAACAATTGAAGATAGGATATCAGTATGGAGCTTTCTTCCAAAAGGTACCACTTGGTCTACATGATCATGATCTACTCATTTGTAATTCTGTGTAACATGCATTCTGTGTGCTGGGATATTGAAATGTTTAGTGTTCTTCAGATTTTGGAGAGAGTATGCAGATTTTGAAGCATAAGGTGAACAAAAGTGACTATAACAACTATGAACCTCAATCAAGCAGTGGCCATGATAGGCTTGTGACAGTTTTGATTTATCTTTCTGATGTCAAGAGAGGTGGTGAAACTGTCTTCCCCAGATCTGAGGTAATATTGTTTTGCCATTGCACATACTTGTGATGACCCCTCTCCAGAATATTATGTGCTTTTACTATATGCATGATTTGTTCTTTTTTTTAAAAAAAAAAAAATTCAACTGATGTATGGAAGAAAATCTCTTATACCAAACTATGTTTATAGCTTAAGGGCACCCAAGTTGAGCTAGCGGCGCCATCTGAATGTGCTGGTTATGCTGTACAACCTGTCAAGGGGAATGCAGTTCTGCTATTCAATGTAAAGCCTGATGGAGTAATAGACAAGGATAGCCAATATGAAATGTGTTCTGTCCTTGAAGGTGAGGAATGGCTGGCCATAAAACATATCCATTTGAGAAAGATTGATACTCCAAAATCTTCATTGGTGTCTGAAGATGAGTGCACAGATGAAGATGATAGATGTGTCAGTTGGGCTGCTAGTGGGGAATGTGACAGGAATCCGATATATATGATAGGAACTCCAGACTACTATGGCAGTTGTCGGAAGAGCTGCCGTGTGTGCTGAGTTAGTAGCCAGAAGAGCTGCCGTGTGTGCTGAGTGTTTCAAGATTTTCATGATTGTTGTAGGCAGAGAATGGCTCAACAAAGTTACATGGTGCTAGATTATTTTTACACTTGTCAGCAAATGTAGTTTGGAACTCAAACCAAACTACCTGAGTCTGAATGTTTAATTAGGTTTTTTGGATAGTTTTGAGCTCTTTGGATTGACATTTCTTCCCCAAAAAATATTTATATAAATAATGTGTCGCTCGCTAACTTTGTTCTGTCAGATATTGTGAAATGCAGTTCTTGATTCATAGTTACATGTGAGCAGGGTTCTCTGTTCCATGGATGATTTGGTCATTTTGTGGTGCTTTTATGGGCTTATTATTATCATTACTATTTTGTTATGCAGACTCTTCATACTTTACACCCTTCGGAGTTCGGAGTCGACCTCACCATGGGCCTTGGAAAAAAAAACGGATCCGACCCAAACTCGATTTGTGCACCAGGTGGGTCAGAGTCATGATTTCTGAACCGCAACAATCATTGGCTCATCAGGTGCAAGACCCAACTCGATATGTCTTTGCTGGCACTGGCAAAGAAAGACCTAATGTTGTGCTCCGAGCTAGCAAAAAATTGTCAGTTTTTTTGGGTTGGAACTAAACCTGATTTTTTTTTTACATAATAATGGAACAAAGGACTTACCCTTGTCTACTTTGCAGTTGCTCTGCAAAATGCGATTTGCTTTTATGGAAAAGATGTCCGGCCTAAGCAACACATATGCATACTCATCAATTATGCCTCGTTTGAAACTTGGGTTTCTTTTTCAGAATCCCTTGTTTTTTCTATTGTTATAAATTAAACGATTTCTGTAAATTTGTTGTACGATTTCTATTCTAGCATTTCTAACGGAGCCTTAACTTTTAAATAGAGAAATTTCAATAAGATTTCCGACAATCCATCTTTGTTAGCTAGACATCTAATCGTGCAACATAACAAATACTTGCCAAATCTTGGTTTTCCCTATTTGATCAGAAATCAAAATCTCATAAAAAAAATCTGCCCATAACTGGGTGATTTTAGGCAAACAACGAAAGGGATTTTTTGAGAAAAACTGAAAAACATTATAGTGACTACATACCACATAACTGAGTATGAAATTCGAGTATAATACGTACCTTTCTGGACCTTCGGTTGTGGTTTTTGATCCAAATATATTAAGCCGTTCAACTTTTTTGCCATGTTAGACCTCAAACATTCAACCTAGGTCAAACATAAATTCAATCGAGGTGCAATATGTGAGAACAACAAGTTATGTTTCTAGCTAGCGATGGATACATGCCATATGCAAGATTATATTAGGTGCTCTCTAGGCATTGACCATTCACCTAGAGCCCAAGCGAACCTACGCGTTTTAAGGTATTTTTCTAGACATTTTTTATACATATGCATATATTGCATCTAAGCAAAGAATAATAAACCATAACAATGGGCTTAGATTGGAAAGAAAGGCATGTCAAAGAATCCATTCCACCTTTACCCATTCCAACCTTATCTATCCATCTCTTCCTAGTTCTGACTGCACACCTGCACTCATGACCGTCATATATGCCTCCTTTCGGCCATGCTTGTTGACCGCCGCCTCTGCCTCCTCCCAACCGTGCTCATCACCGCCACCCTTGCTTCCTCCCAGTCATGCCTGTCACCCACTAGTCGTCGCCCACCCTCTTTCCACTTGCTGCTAGCCTTTGGTCACGCTCGTTGCCTCCGACGCTATCCGCCGTCACTTCCTCCCGCAATAGAGTTGTGGATCTAGGGCACGCCTTCTATCCCCCCGCTTAACGCATAAGCATGTTGAGCATCTAATAGTGCCTTTTGGAACACTGGCTACACAAAGATGTCATTAGATGGGGGAAGATGTTACCTTAGTTAGAAGGTTGGTGGCGGAGAACCAAGCAATGGGTAAGATTGATCCATAACGATAAACCGTGGCACCGATGCTTGAGATGGGGGAAGTGGTTACCTATAGATGGAAGGTTGGTGTCAGAGAAACAAGTGACAATTAGATCCACAACAACAAAGAGGTGGTAGCGATACTTACTAAGTGTAGCGAATTAAACATCATGTAATGATGCACATGGGGAAGGTAAGATGACGGCATCGCACGAAAAGTGGGCTTAGAAGGGGCGTTTACGGCCCTAAATCTTATTGGGCACACGCGCGCTCATAAGGTTAGCGGCACAAGCGTTATTAGTGAAGAAGCGAGTGAGGGCGAGGTAACGGGCGGAGCAGACGGCGGCAAGGTTGCTGCTGCCGGGCGGTAGACGAGGCATCGACAACGGAGGTGGCGGTTAGGGTTAGGGTTGGCGGCGGGGAAGCTTCGAGAATGTCCTCGGCTCTAGATTGTTGGCCGACGAGGCGGGGGCAGTGGCCGCGTCACGGGTGTGGTGGTAGGTTGGTCGGTGGTGAGCAAGGCTGCGGCGACACCGCCGAGCAAGCGGGGGTAGGACATCCGGTTGGGGCAGGGTGGGCGGTGGGGGCAAGCGCTCGTGAAGTTAGGGAAAGGCGGGCTCATCCAACGGGGGTGATAGGTGGGTGGGGGACGCCGGGCGAGGGCACCGGTGGGTTGAGCGGTGGTCAAGGTGGGTGGGGTGGGGGCGGCTAGGAAAGAAGGGAAACGGTGGGGGGCGGGAGAGGAGGGTGAGGGGGAAGAGAAACAGTGAGCGCCGCTATTCGCCCTGGTGCACACACTGGGGAAGAGGATTTGTACCAAATAAAAGGGAGTGGCGGCGGCGCGGTTGTGTTAGGAGGGATGAGGGAAAGATGCTAGAGGTGGTCTTATTAGGGTTTACAGTGGCACGAATCTCAAAACAATTCAACGGTATCAACATCTAATAAGACCAGAACAATCCCTTGATGCCATTTAATTAAAAAAAAATACATCCTTTGGTAGTTTGTTAGGAAGGATGGGGAAAGGCGCTAGAGGTGGTCATATTAGAGTTTTCATCGGCACAAATCGTGAAAAAATTCAATGGTTCTAATATCTGACTACATTATAAATTATTCTTTTCACATTTTTAATAAATCTTTCCATGTTTTATTATAGTCATCTTAGGGAATAGTATATGTATGTTACTATTGACGTCTAGTACATCCCTATCATTTGTTTTTTCAATTACACTGTAGCCGATGCAGGTTGCAGGGTTACCGAAATGTTCTCCTCTCAAAGAGTGGTCCAGACTTTGCGTTGCATCTCTTCTTCGGCCATCTGTAAAACCACCAAAGCGGAGTAACGGACGCTGCAGTGTGGAAAAACCCCTGGTCCGTCCCCTCCCGTCAGATCGGATCGATCACTCGACGAGAGACCTCTCGCCTCCCGCGAATCGCCATGGCGGCGCTGCTGCTGCGTAGGCTCGCCAGCACCCACCGCGGCCGCGTGCCGCTGGGGCCGCCGCCGCCGCAGCCTGCGGTGGAGCCGCGCTCTTCTACGCCTCGTCTTCCCCCACCCTTGTACGAAACTGAGAACTGCCTGTTGCTCCCCCCATTTCATTTCCCAGTTTTTGTTTCCTCCGTTCCTAGCCACTGCCGATTTCTGAATGAGAAGTGATGCGTTTTTTGCTTGGCTCACCGTACCGGATGATTGCAGGCGCACCTGGAGGAGAAGGGCGAAGCCGCTGAGAAAGTTGGTGAGCTGCGGCCCCCTTTCTCTCCGAATTTAATCCGATCTAGGTTTCCTCGGTGCTGGGGACCGATCATATTTATGTGTGTCTGCCTATGAACCCTTTCTCCTTTGTTGCGTGGTTGAGCTGAAAATGGTGTTTGTGGCTGGATTCCACTTCCACATTGTTTGGAATATGGAACATTGGAACATACCAATTTCAGAGGAATTTCGCTATTCGAGAGTGATGACTGCTGTTATGAACGATGATCCATGGTCACATGTGTTGCTGGAGACATACCACAGTCTAGAGTTTACATTAGCTGAAGGAGTTCAACCATCCTAGTATTCATGTTGCTGCATAGTGAAATTGGTACAACCTGCATATCGTTTTAAGGGGTTTTGTTCTTTCATGTTACATATTACAAATTTACAATGGATAAGTTTACACAGAAATGGTTAAGCTCTTTTTTTTTTTTTTTTTTTCCTTTATCATTTATAAACCAGCTCTAAGGTTAGGAAATTTAGATAGTCTCAGCATACTGATGAACTTTCCTTTCTTGTGCTTACATTATATGGTCATTTGTGTTGTTTACTTGTTCTTGATGGAACATTGTCTTGTTTTTCAGCACTTAACCCTGATAAGTGGTTAGAGTTCAAGCTCCAAGAGAAGGCAACAGTTAGCCACAACTCGCAGTTATTCAGGTAACTATTGAATAAATTCTTCCTTAAATTCATGACTCCAGGAATACTTCTTTATCTCATTGTCTGATGGAATATGTAGCTATGCTTTTACTGTCCACATTATCTTAATGTCTTGCGGCACATTGTATTAGTGCTGAATTCTGTTTTCATCATGATTTTTGTATGTACTGAATTCTGTTTTCATCATGATTTTTGTACGTACCATACTACTTTGTTTAAGTTTTATCGAGTTTATTTGCTTCAGTGTGAGGCTTATGCAAGTAATTTCTCTTGTAGGTTTTCATTTGATCCATCAACTAAGCTGGGACTCGATGTTGCCTCGTGCCTTATCACAAGGTATCTTCTTCAACTGCAAGTTGTGTCGTGTCTTTTTGAAGGGAAGCCCTATTGTTGTCAATGCAAGGAATCATGTCTTAGCTGGGAGGACTTTTTTTGTGTCGAATTTGAATAAATCATGCTTATATATATTTTGCTTCTTCCAAATTCTATATATATGCATGCTTTGTGTTATCCTATTTGAACCCAGTGTTCTTACGAATAACAGTTATGCAAAGCAAAATGGTTGTTTGTGTTTCTCAAATAAAAAAACTGATGTTGTCTGCTGTCTGTTCATGTTCAGTGAATCCTTTTAGCAGTTTGTTAGTCTTATCTAGAGAGTAGAGAGGCTGGATTGGTTTGTAGATTATTTGCACACATTTTAGCAGCTGGTATGCTTACTATCTTGTGTATTGACTACCTGAAATGAACTCATTACAGGGCACCTATTGGTGAGGAAGTTGAGGGAAGAAGAAAATTTGTGATTCGACCGTAAGTTCTATGTTAAATGAGTCAAATGCATTGTGTAATGTGTAGTCCAGTATACGATTAACCTACCTTAAATGCCATGAACCTGAATGCCCTCTTGGAACTTAAATTATTTGATGTAAAAGCATTAGCACAAATACTAAGAAAGAAGCATAAATGGAAACTGATCACTCTCCAGTAAAGTAATACTGTGTAATTTTCTCTGATCATATTTAAAATTACTATTTGTCTGTTTCCTTCAGGTACACACCTATCTCTGATCCAGATTCCAAAGGATACTTTGATCTATTGATCAAGGTATGTTAAAGTCACTCTAATTCCCAAACCCTGTAATTGTCTTATAAATCATTAGAGTTCTAATTTATTTTGGTCATGGAAATGGAATCAGGACTAATACAATAATGGTCTGCCATTTGATTTCTGTTTGTGTGCATAATTTGTGTTTTTTTTCTTTTTTGTTAATTGTACTCTACAGGTTTATCCTGATGGGAAAATGAGTCAGTATTTTGCAAGTTTGAAGCCAGGAGATGTTGTAGAAGTCAAAGGGTATTATGACATGAAAATTTTATTAGTTTTTCTATATATGCTGCTGCCTTTTGTCACTCAAGCTTTTTTTTTTTTTTTTTGCTAGGCCCATTGAAAAGCTCAGATACAGCCCGAACATGAAAAAGCAAATTGGGATGGTAAAATAGCCTCAACTTGACCTAGTCCTTGACCTTTTGAATTCATCCCTGCAAGGATAATGATGTATCATTTATTCATGTTTTGATTCAATTCTTTTTAGCTCATAGATTTGTTTTACCTTGATTAGAGAATAACCCTGTAACCATACTACAGCTGTTGAATAATGTGCATGCCTTTCCTTCCAGATCGCTGGTGGTACTGGTATAACACCAATGCTGCAGGTTGTCAGGGCTATCCTAAAAAACCCTGATGACAAAACTCAGGTATATCATCTCAAACTCTGAAGTTTCTTCAAAATTGGCTCTTTTCATACATTTCAGCCGTGCTTCAGAGTTTTTCTGAGAAAGCATTGTTTTAAGGGCCTGTTTGGAATTTGCTTCACTCCACATTTTTCGGCTCCATGGAGTGGACTCCCTCCCAAACACCCCAACTCCACCATTTTCTGGAGCAGGTAACTCCATGGAGCTGGGGATCCTCATTAGTTCATTTTGGTGGAGCATGTAAAAGGGTGCTCCAAAAACTCCAGAAATTGGTGGAGCTGTTTGATTGGAGTTTTTGTAATAGAGCTGAAAAATAGAAGTGAAGCAGTCCCAGACACTATTAAGGGTCCATTCGTTGCGGCTCCCACACCGGAGCAGGCGAAGCCGCACCAAACGAGATCATATGGAGGAGTGCTTCTGCCCCCCATGTGTGGAGCCAGAGCAGTAGTGGTCCAGAGCAAGTGGCTCTGCCTGAGCCCCCCCCTCGCATGGAGCAAAATGAACCCTAACAATGTTCACAAAACCACATGCCTCAGTAGGCATTTTGCCAGAAACCAGAGCAGACTGGTGTCTTTATTTTTGCACAATCTTCTCAAGTAACAACAGCAGTTTGAATGCTGGATTATATTTTGCTCATATGTGTTCTAATTTATGTTCTTATTCTGTTATTCATATCTAGGTCTCCTTAATTTATGCCAACGTGTCACCAGATGATATCTTGCTCAAAAGAGAACTGGATAGACTTGCCAGTAGCTACCCTAACTTCAAGGTTGGTATTGCAGTGATTAGTCCATCAGGACATGGATAATTTTCTTCTGTATGTGTAACATTATCCTTGAAAAATTACAGGTATTTTATACAGTTGATAAACCTTCAGCTGACTGGAGGGGTGGTGTTGGTTTTGTATCAAAGGACATGGTTGTGAAAGGTTTGCCAGGCCCAGCGGAGGACTCTCTGATTCTTGTGAGTACTTCATGAATTCATGACATATCTGCTGAGGAGTTTCTTCTTCTGAATATTTTGTTTTTAACAAAGTCATTTTGATTAATTTTGTTAATGTAAACAGCATCTCCAAGGGCCCATATAGGTCCATCCTAAAAAAAATGCCTCCTAAATATTTCTCAGTTTATCTATCTCAAATAACAATTAGGGTGGATGACATGACCCCATATTTGACAGAGAGAGAGAGGGTGTTGGAGGGATATTTTTGTTGAATAAACCTTAATTTTGACTCTAATGTTGGATAGGGGAACTCTTGGAATGCTCTTCAGGTTGCTTATGATCTCCAACATCATCTTCATTTCTTGGATCGTTAATGGCATCTATTTCATGATTTTTGTTTATTCAGGTTTGTGGACCACCAGGAATGATGAATCACATATCTGGAGACAAGGCCAAGGATAGATCACAGGGCGAGGTATTGAGGAATTTTTTGTTTATTTTTATTGCTGTTATAATCTGACATGCTTGAAGAAAGTAGGACAACTGAAAAACATGCTGATGTAGTGATACACCTTTTTCCTACCCAACTAAAAATCTAAAATGAATGTGAGCACTTGGATTTTTTTTTTTTTTTGAGGGAAATACAGTATGGGAGGCACCTACTGAGGAAGCTTATATTAAAACTAAGGCAACATACATTATCCACTGGAGCATGCCTTCCGTTTATGCTTCTATTGCCCTTCTTTCCATGTTACTGTTTTGTTAATCCATTTTTGGTTTATATGTACTGTGCAGCTTTCTGGCATTCTGAAAGACTTAGGATACACGGCAGAGATGGTATACAAATTCTGAGAAGACAGTAGGTTCTGCTGACATACCCATACTTGCTGCCCTGCAGTCAATAAACACACCTGAACTTTTTGTTATTGTTGCGGCATCTGGCTCTGGACTGGAAACAGTTTTGACTTGTTTCCTTTTGGTAATAATGTTCATCTGAGAATTCTAGTTCTAGGTTCGAGTTACAGTGGAGCTGATGGCTGCAGTGATTTGCAGATGCCACGCTGTGATGTTTGCGAAAAATCTAGTTTGTTGGCACTTGAGATAAAGCTACCGAGTTTTAGTGGACAAAGTTCCAGTGAATTCTAGTATGTTGGAAGTTGGAACCCAGTCATTTGTTGCAATCATTAGCACTTCAGCAGCAGTAAGGAGCTTGGATGCTGCGTGTGGCCATGCTCAAGTTCTGCGCTGCTGGTGCGTACGTGCCGTGGCATCTAGGAACTCATTGCCGCTGGTGGATGTCGTAATCGTGGGAGGAACTTGCATTGTATAGGGAGGCTTTGGTCTGTTGCCGTTGGCGTCTGCTGAGGCCTGATTACGGTGATTACGGGCTTATAGCAGTAGATAGGTTAGAACACAAAGTCCGGGGCAGGGCAACCATAGATTATAGGCTATATATATATATAGTCGATGATCTGTCTTAGTTTAACGCATTGCATAATGCGGACAAACCTCACTTATAATTCTTAATGCTTAGGCATATTTGGCCGTCACCATCATCGGTGCCCCTTATCTCCGCAATTTGCCGAATTTTCACACATCCGTGGATATATTTCTTATTTAGCTAGGTCCAAGACCAAACTCCAAACCATTCTCTTCCTCCATCACTCAACTCCTCATTGCACGACAGTACGCCACGCCATACAAACTCTGTCCATCTGTCCATTCACAAACCGCAGAGGGAGAAAGGGAGGGAGGAGCATGGCAGGGCTGCAGAGATCTTCGCAAACATTCAGGAGGTCCGGTTCATCAGGCTTGGTCTGGGACGAGCGGCTCATGTCACAGGACGGCAACCAGAGGGCGCCAGAGGACGCGGAGCTGAGGCACTCCCGGAGCGTCGGCTCCGCTGGGCTGCAGCTGCAGCGCCGACGCAACGACGACAACAGCAGCCAGGGCTTCCGCACTCGGCGAGTGGCCCCAGCTCTGGACCCGCCTTCGCCCAAGGTTCCTGGCTGCATCTTCTGTGGAATTTTCAGGAAGGCAGGAGGAGCTTCACAGCCATCTAAGCCCAGAAGGTACTAAGCTGATGTTGCCATGGACCGTCAGTTTTTCTTGAGCCTGCAAAAGTTTGTGTTATCCGTGTATGGATGCTAGATGAGGTGTACATAGTTGTAGTTTGGACAAGCTTGTGTGTTTCTTCTTCCTGTGTTGCTGTGTTTTTACCCTTTGTTGCTCTACCTATATATATACCCATAAGCTGTTCTTGAATGACTGCCTCTTCCATCATGTACAGAATAGAGTTTGCGCATCTCTTACCAGCATATTGCATATATGTAAGTTATGAGTACATGAACATGAACATGGTGCTCTTGTTTGTATGCTTGTACTTGAATATGGTGCTCTTGTTTGACTTCAAGATCGTTCTGAATTGTACACAAACCATGCCGCTTGGGGTCAACCAAGACCATGAGCCAAGTATCATTGGCCACTAAACACGTGTTAAAAAGGAAGGCATCTTATCTTAGCCTGATATGCTGCAGCATCGTATCGATCTTTTCTGTTAGAACAAAACCATTTTATGATCTTACCCAGTCCAGTCAATGGATTTACACCTTTTGCACTGCTGTGGCTTAGTTCCCTTTTCAGTTGAGACATAAAACTTCTAAGCTGGAAAATCCTTTTTTTTAGTCTAAGCTGAAAAATATAAGATGATCATGAGAAATGCAAATACTATTCGGGAGATTAGGATATCCATGTGCCACTTGGTAGTTTGGCTGTTCCTCCAAGTATTGCTTAAACAATGAGTCGAAGGATTTCGACGCAAAAGAGGGCTGGAGGTTCTTTTTGCCTCTTGGTCTCTGGTGTTCAAATGCTTGCAAGTACATCTCAAAAAAAAAAAAAAAATGCTTGCAAGTAGCACGGTACCTGGTATATTGTTGCCTTGTCTGTACGCTGATCAGATGTTGGTTACTGTAAAGTTTTGTTTTGTACTGTATGTCCGACTGTTGTTGTTTTCCCTCTTTTTCTTTAGTACTCCTATATTGGTGTAACTAGGAATCCTTGCATCTGTGTGGCTTGTATGATACAGACTTGAGATGAACTAGCAGTGAGAATGGACACACGACGAGAAAGGAAGAATGGAATTTCCACTAGTAATAAAGCTATTCGTCAGACGTCAGTGGGTTCCACTTGTTGGAGTTGGCATGGTTGCCAGAGAGCGATGGGCGGACCGTAATGCATTTTTGTGATTTTAATGTTTTTCGATGGCAAAAATCCTTTTGATTCCTTTCGGAAATTCAGAAATTAAATACTTAATGAACAATGACCTATCCAGAGGAAATTACATGGCTAGCACGTGAGATTTTTGTGGTTTTCCATCCGTTCTAAAATAAATGAACTCCTTAACCTTAAGCCAGACTATCTTAAGTTGAATAAGTACTAACAATATCTATAATAACAAATAAGTACATTATTATAGAATATTTTCACGATGTATCTAATGATACTTATTTTGTGTAATAAACATTAATAGTTTCTTTTATAAATTTGATAAAGTTTTATTTAATTTGGGATGAAGGAAATACTCATTGCAATCTACTCTATATCTCTCTTGTAAAGCTAATCTCCTATACATGCATATCTTAATTGGCATGTATCCATATTATCTTCCACTAATAGTCATATCATCTACTAACTTTCCATCTCTTAATGCAAGCTATATAAATTATCTCTACTTAATTTTGTTCTAAATTCTTTGCAATCACCACAACAGTGAGCAGGGTTTATATTCTAATAAACGTATAAAAAAAGAGGATTGATACTACCTGGCACTAAGGGGATGCTGAGTTAAAAGTTTCAGTAGCCTTGCGACTCCCTTTTGGTCTGAAGTTCCTAGAGATTCGGTTTGATTGCTATACACATTCTTTTGGTCATTTAAGTATAATCATACTCCACGTCCACTTTATTTGAGTAATAATTTTGCATGTTGATCAAATAGGGTCATTGGTAGTATACTTAATTATTACTCTCTCTGTTTTTTAATAAGTGTTATTATTAGGTTTGTCCTAAGTCAAACATTACAATTTTGACCAACTATTTTTCAAATTTTTTATAGTTTCATCATATATAGATTATGTATTATCCTAGTGTTTCTCATGATAAATCTAAAATTATAAATTTTATGACAGAAAATTATATATAATTTTTTTTAAAATCAAGAGTTAAAGAACAATAATTTGACTTAGGACATCTAATGTGACACTTATTAAAAAAAAAAATGATACTTATTATATTGGCTCAATTCTGTAAGGTCCCTGTCACTATCCTGTTATCAGATTATGCAGCCAGCTTGTTGACCTTCATGCATATTCTGGAGTTTTCTGCTACTTAATGTGGTCACGCTCAGTGAGCTAATTGCTTGAAAGGCTAAGCCGGATATCCACACATCCATATGTTCTTTTTCTTTGTATATAGTTCGGTTTTGAAGCACTTATAAAGTTCCTTTTTCGTTACAATGATGAAGTGTCCCATTTACATATTTCTTTTCATTGTGCGCAGGCTTGTTGCAATACTGCAACATATAAATACGTGCTAAAATGTCTTTTCCTTGGATGGAATGCTGAAATGGCATTGAGAAGTTGGGCACAAACTGATTTATGGCCACGATGACACTGTACTCTGACCTTATTTGCACCTGGGCCCTGGCACATATTGAAAAGAAAAAGTAAGAAGGGTCCACATACTTCTTGAGAATAAGTTGCTTTCACGTAATTATGACAAGGATCTTCTAAGCCTTTAGTAACTCATGAGCACTGTTAATTCTTCCCTCAAGTTGATACTTTCTGTCCTGTTTAGAATCACAGTTCCCTCAAGCCAATACTCCTTTTATTCCTGAAAGCAACTTGTTAAGTTTGACTAATTTTATAGCTCTTCCATAAAATAAATATTTTATGAAAATATATTATATAAAATCTAACGGTACAATTTGATACTATAAATCTTAGTTTTTTTTCTAGAAGTTCGGTCAAAGTTTGAAAAAATTAATTTAAGATACTCATTTTTTTAGGGACAGAATACATGAATGTTGCTAGGGTTCCACTTCCACATGTTTTATTCTCCCTTCCATGATGGTACCTGGTGGACATGTTCACAATGGTGTTAACAGATTATTACATCTTTTTAACTCTTTTATGAGGGGAATATACGTTCACTACTCTTTTTGTTCCAAATTGGTAACTCAATATTTGTGGTCGTTTGACAAGAGAATAGAGTTAGAAGAGATTCAAGGCCTTTGTTGTCTCATCAACATTGAGGACGTAGGTAGGCCCTGATGGTGTTTCTGAACCTCAAATTATATCACATGTTCTGTATTCCTGAACTTGCAACAAATTGTCTTCATATATTTTAACATGATTTACTTTTTTTTTATAAACGTGTCCTAGTGATAGGTGTTTCATTAAGTAGAAGTAAAGTTTATAGTTAGTTGCAACATTCTAAAGTAAACCATGGGTTATCGCAGAATGGAGGACCCTAAACCTTTTTTTTTACTTGTTGCTAAGTTTTTAGTTGTTGGCATCTTTTGATACATGCTCTACATACTATATATGTTCGATAAACATAATGGATGGAGATTTAGCCTGCACTGTCAAGACAGTGAGCACGCTAATCACGGTTTTGCACCTGCATAGGAACTGCTCGTTTTCTCCAAACATCAAAGTTGTGGTTTCTTTGTGCCTTATGGTTTTACACAAGTAAGGCATGGTAAAAACAGTTTTATCATATTTTTTTTTTTTTATTAATCTGACTGTCATGTTAGTTTTTTGTTACCTGATACTCTAATTAATAGAGATAGAAATTATCATCATTAATACTAGATGAAAGTTTTTGTGCCAGCCAAGTGGTGATTGGAAATGGCAAGTGGGCATGATCGGAGGGATGGACACGCAGCTACGCGTTCAAGAGGTCGCCGTCAGATGCGGTGGAGGCGTGTATGGTGCCGCGCCGCGCCACGCTTCCGCGGCCCCGGCCGTAGGATGGTGGTGCCGTGCACGGCGGGGATGGCGTCTCATCCAAAACCCCCCAACCCCACCGATCGCCATTTCTGTCCCCGCCCACCTCTTCCGTCCTCCCGTTCCCGTCCCGCACACAGACTCCCTTTCTCTCTCCTCTCTTCTCGTCCTTTCTCTCTCGTCTGATCTGCATCTGCTTTTCTTCCCCCCTTGTCTCCTGTCCCTTCTGGCGTGCGCAAGGATTTGATTTTTTTTTTCTCCTTCTCGGGGAGGAGGCGGAGTCCAAGCAGGAGTGGAGGCGGGACGAAGGAGGAGATCCTGATCTGTTCTTGGAGTGGGGAGGAGAGGAGGAGGAAGATGGCGGCGCAGGAGCAGGAGCACGAGAAGCAGCAGGCGAAGACGAGCACCACGAGCTCGATCCCCTCCAGCAGCGAGCGCTCCTCCAGCTCCGCCCCCAACAACCTCAGGGAAGGAGGTAGGCGCCGCGGCCAACCCATGCACCGCCGTCTTCTCAGATTTCCCGCATCATTTTTCGTTTCGTCAGCTAAATTCCGCAAGCTGAAGCTGCTGCGCGCATGCCACAGCAGGGGCGGAGAGCGACGAGGAGATACGGCGGGTGCCGGAGATGGGCGGCGCGTCGGCGTCGGCCTCGTCAGGCGCGGGCGCGGACGAGCGCCCCAAGGAGGACGGCAAGCAGGGCCAGCTGGCGACGGCCGCGGGGGCGCAGCCTCCGGCGGCCGGGAAGAAGCGCGGCCGCACCGCGGGGGACAAGGAGCAGAACCGGCTGAAACGCCTGCTGCGGAACCGCGTGTCCGCGCAGCAGGCGCGGGAGCGGAAGAAGGCGTACCTGACGGAGCTGGAGGCGAAAGCCAAGGACCTGGAGCTCCGCAATGCCGAGCTCGAGCAGCGGGTGTCCACGCTCCAGAACGAGAACAACACGCTCCGCCAGGTGCCGCCTCGCCTCCCCATCCATCCCCCATCCCTTTCCTTTCCGCAGTTCGATCTGAGCTCCGAAGCATTCGACTGACCGACCCCCTTGTGCCGCCGCGCAGATTCTGAAGAACACGACGGCGCACGCGAGCAAGAGGAGCAGCGGCGGCGGCGGCGGTGGCGGCAAGGGCGGAGACGGGGGCAAGAAGCACCACTTCGCCAAGAGCTAGCTGATGAGAATGAGAGAGGGGGAGCTGCTGGTTCGTCCTCGCGCTCGCCTGATCTGACCATTGTTGGCGTGTTGCTGTTGCTGATGACGTCGTCTTCCCTCTTTTCTTCTTTTCTACTGTACTTGTGTTCCTCTGCCTCGCTGATTGATGCACTGTTTTAACTGTTGTGTTGCTAGCAATCCCGTTCCTTGGTAGGGTGTCAGAACGCCGTGTAATTTTTCTGCTCATCACTCACCGCTACCGGTAGTAGTTTCTTGGTAGAGTTTCAGAACGCCGTGTAATTTTTCTTCTTGTGCTGTCCTGTAATTCAGCCTAGCGGTTTGGCAATTCAATTCAAGATTACCACCGTGCCAGAGCCTGATGCTTTCACTTCTTGGAGAAAATTAGGAAAAAGGGTCACCGAAAAAGCTTTATTATAACTGATGCGCGGGGAAAACGTGATAGCAATCACACGTCAGCATACTGTACATACTTGTGAGAGAATTCAGGAAATGGTGCTGGAATCTGCATTAGGAATCTTTGGGTGCTCTTCTTTATGCCGATGCAAACAGCATGCATACTTGATTATTTGTGTGGATTCAGCGACCTTTTTCTCGTTGCTTAACCTGTGACGGTGGCTTTGAGCATAATTGCATAAAGTTGTGGTCTCTACGTGTCCGGCGTGGCTTGCAACATGAGATACATGTATACACCTTTGGGCAAACTTTTTGGGCATGGATGCACATGCCAATGCCATATAACCCATACGCCCATACAGTGAGTGGTGTGGTTGGCTGACGAATCTGCTGAAGGGGACACCACTGCATTTGCATCTCAAGTCTCAACTGTTTCAAGGAGAATGGGACTCGTCGAAAGCAACGCGGCGGTGTAACCTCTCCGCACTCCTACACGACTTGCTCTCATCATTCACAGGCTCTCATCTTTTTCGTAATAAAAAAGAAGAATAAAATCAGCATGAGATCAACAGCTTTGTCTGTCAAATGCTGTTCCGTTTTGTTCGTTAACAACGTGCAAACACTTCACTATTTTATTCAGACGTAGTATGAATGTTACCATCGACTGAATATAGCCATTATTACAAAAATCTTTCAAACATTCCTGGTACGTGGCCAAAGCTCATGATATTCTTGATGCTAAGTATGCTCAGAGAACTATACTAGTATGCTCGGAATGAAACACTAAACTACTTCCACCAACTTCTTAAACTACTTCCACCTTCTTAATGACCTTAAGTCCCTCAATTCCTGAACCTCAACTCAACAACGTTACAACAATCAGATTAGCGCTAGCTCCAATAACGCGATCGGTATTAAATTTTCGGCATCATCGACAAGTAAGCTGGCGACCCATAAAAATCTGCCGGCATGTTCAACGAGTCAAGCCTTTGCCCCAGGTGCCAGCCTCAAGCAGCGTGGAACAAAGCAGCACGAGGAAGAACCTTTTCAGTTGCTGGCTAGTGGCTACGTGTGCGTCGACCTCATCGTGTATTCCGCGACGAGCTTCGAGAACAGCGACGACTTGTCCTCCAGCAGCTTGGTCGGCGTGTCGCGCTCCACGGCCACACCTGCAAATCAGCAGCATCCCGGCGTCAGAACAAAATAACAAGTTAAAAAAACAAGGAATTAGGCGGGTCCGTGACGGTGGTTTTGCGGCGCTAACCGTTGTCGAGGAGCAGGACCATGTCGCTGTCGAGGACCGACGTGATCCTGTGCGCGATGGTGATGACCGTCGCCTCCGAGAATTGCTGCCGGAGCGTCTTCTGGATCAAGTTGTCTGTTGCGGTGTCTACTGAAGCCGTGGCTTCGTCCAGTACGAGGATCTTGCTCCGCTTCAGGATTACCCTACCAAGGCATACGAGCTGACGCTGACCCACGCTCCAGTTCTCGCCGTTCTCTATCACTGCAACCAAACAGATTGAGTGGACTTCAGAATGCTATCCACCAGGAAAATGCGCGCCTTCTGCAATTTTTTGGATTGGAAACTAGTGCTAGGGATGTGAATGGTGTGTGTGAAGAAAAGAACTAAGTACTACAGTAGTATTGGACCTGGTGAGTCAAGCTTGAGCTCCTTCCTCCTCACCTCGTCACCTAACTGACAGCAATCCAAGGCCTGGAATCAAGAGAACAAGATGGATGCTGCAACTTAGCTAAAATTGTTATCTGAGTGTAACAAATGGCAAGCTTTGGGCATGGGAAAGGTGAAATTACCTCCCAGATTTGACTGTCAGTGTACTCCCCAAGAGGGTCAAGGTTACTTCTCACAGTACCCTCGAACATGGTTGGCTCTTGTGGAATGATGCTCAGTCTAAATCTCAGATCGTGCAGACCAATGGTGCAAATGTCAACCCCATCTATTAGTATCTGGCCAATAGTTGGATCCACGATACGGAAAAGAGCCTGTATAAGGGTTGATTTGCCGCTTCCTGTTCTTCCAACAATACCGGTCTTCAGGCCTCCAGGGAAGGTGACTGTAAGTCCCTTCAGAACAAATGGCAGCTGAGGGGCATATTTCACCTGCATCAAACTAGAAGTTAAGGGCACATTCCACCTAAATATTTCGTTCACTGTCTTTTTGCCAGACTTGATTTATGTCAGTTCAATAACAATGAAGAATCACGAAGCTTCTTCAGATCAACATTGTGATAATGCAGAAAAGGAGGATTTACATGGAGGTCATGGAGCTGAATTTCTCCTTCCGATGGCCAGTTATGAGCTAGAGCCAGCTTATCTTCTGAAATGGAAAGAGGGGGCTCTGCAGGAATGCTTATATATTGCAGAATTCTCTCTACTGATATAATCTTGTTCTCCAAATTGCACACGCTCCAGACAACCCATGCTTGCAGCATGTTCAGGTTAAGCCCATATGTGACTGCAAGACCAGCAATACCTGAAAGTATAGGATATAATGTTTGTTACAAGCTCACTTCAACTCAGACCATTTCTATTAACAAATAATTGAGTGGATCAGTGGAACAACACAAACTGTTCAAATCTGATGTGATACCTGGATCGATGAAACCCGGGGGTAGATTGACCAAGAATATCAAAGAGAATGCAAATGTAAGAGATGACAGCACATCCAGGCGAAAGCAAAGCCATTCCATCGCTCCAGCATTATAGAATTTCGGTCTGGAGTAGGCATCCATTAGATGGCTATTTGCTGATACAAACTGATTTTCCTTGCCGAAACTTCTGATGGTAGTTGATCCTGTTATTGATTCTGCAAAATGCTGTATGATAGGAGCTTTGCAAACACCTACTAGCCTTTGCAGCTCCCTGGCTGTATCAATGTAGTATCGCTGCAAAAAAAAAAAAAAAAAGGGCAGGTCTAATTAGATACCTATGAATAGATCTATGAGGAGGATGAAGGTAGCCAATCGTACCTGATACCAGAAACACGCAGCAACTACAGGAATGAAGACAACGAACACCTGCCATGCAACCTGAGACATCACAGCAATGATTCCAACAAGTTGTATGACAGCAAATGCAACAGAACCCATCTGAGATGCAATGCTGGTGTCCACTTCACTTTGATCAGTGGAAGCCTGAAAAGTTTGAACTATCTGTTAGTATAGTCCAAGAAAATAAGTAGAACTTGCGAAATTTTTTCACATGAAGATGACTTACTCTGTTCAAGATGCGCCCACTGGGAGTGGAATCAAAGAAAGACATAGGAGCTCTAAATATGGACATATGCATCTTGTCGAATAATAGAGTTGCTGTCTTGTATGAGGCTGTTACAAGAAACAACGCTCTTACGAGGACGCACAACGAGCTTCCAACAGCCAATGCGACAAAGACATATATCAGGGTTGGCATGCTCACTGGAGGCTCAACGTCCTTTGAAACGGGAGCAGCCCAAGCCATCCAGTAATTGCTTCCAATTTGTAGGACTTGGAAAAGTAGCTGTGCAAGCAACACCAACGGTACAAGTGCGCCCTTATAAGCCAAGGTGAGGTACTTCCAGTAGACCCAAAACCCAACCTTGCCTTTCTCTCTCTCTTCTTCCTGTACCAGCTGCCCACTCTGATTGTTCCCTTCGTCCTGTTTATCTTTCTTCTCAGCTGATGATAGAGATCTGGTCAGTTTTGCTGTACCTTTCGAAGGGGATCCCTCGTTGCTTCCGTTTGCAGCATCGATTGTGTCCAATTCTGCAAGTGCATCCTTGTGTGCACCAACTAGCTCCATGAACTCTTCTCCTGAACCAAGTATTTCATTGTATTTTCCTGCTTGTGCTATTTTGCCATCTTTCATCACCTACAACACAGTCCTAGTAAGTAGAGACATCCGTTTTATTGCAACGAATAATGGATGGAAGTTTCACCAATGAAATTCTCACCAAAATAAGGTCCGCTGCCGGTAGGAATTCAATCTGATGAGTAACATAAACTACTGTTTTTGAAGACAAAGCCCCGAGCAAACATTCCTGCAAAAATAAGCAGGCACCAAAGTTAGCAGTGTGTTTGAAACATTTACTAAATATAAGAGGTAAAGCTTAAGCATAAGAAATCCTGTACCTTGAAAAGGTGGGATCCTGTATGAGCATCAACAGCACTGAATGGGTCATCAAACAAATAGATGTCTGCTTCCTGATACAAAGCACGGGCTATCTGAATCCTTTGCTTCTGCCCACCACTCAGGTTGATCCCTCGCTCTCCAATGACAGTTTGGTCACCAAATGGCAAGATCTCTAAGTCTTTCTTCAGTGAACACGACTCAAGAACTCTTTCATATTTGTCCCTGTCCATCTCCTTGCCAAACAATATGTTGTCCTGAATTTTGCCGCTTTGTATCCATGCTGACTGGCTGACATAAGCCGTCATACCACAAATCTTAACCTCTCCTGATAACTTTGGGATCTCACCAAGAATGCAAGATAGCAAGCTCGATTTACCAGAGCCCACTGTCCCACAAACTGCAACACGCATGCCTCGCTGAGCTTGGAAGTTCAGGTTCTTCAGCGTTGGCAATTCCGGTGAGGCATCCCAGGAGAAGCACCCATTGGTGACCTCAATTGCAACATCTGAACTACCAGGTGGCAACCTCTGCACAGCATCAGTCGGCAATTCCTCAAGACATAGGAAGGATGCTATCCTGTCCAGAGACACCTTGGTCTGGATCACCATTGAGATCGTGTCAGGAAGGTTGTATATTGGCTCCTGCAGCACGCGGAATGTGGCCAAAGCAGAAAGCACTTTCCCTGACTCCAATGGAATCCCCATGAGCATGCACGACCCAAAGGTCACCACAGCAACGAAAGTCGGTGCCCCCCAGAACACAAAGGTAACCAAAGTCGTTGTGTAGAGGTATTTCTTCAGCCAATTTGTCTCTGTCTTCCTCAGCTCAGTGATCTTGGACAAGAACTTCATCTCCCACCCCTGCAGCTTCAGAATCCGCATGTTGCGCAGGATCTCAGAAGTTGCCTTCATCCTGACATCCTTGCAGTCCATGAGCTTCTGCTGGAACTTCTCCTGCATTTGCCCCGGAGGCACATTGGCAAGCATGACGACCACAGTGGCGCCAAGTGCGGCGAGGGAAGCAAGCCCGAGGGTGGAGTACAGAATGAACAGCGCCATGCCGACTTGCAATGGCACCAGCCATAGGTCGTGCATGTACCATGAGAAGATCCCGACGCGGTCGGCGTCGACGCTGATGATGTTGATCATCTCGCCGCTCGTGCGGCTCTGCCTCGACTGGCTTGACAGCGCAAGGCCCTTCTGGTACACGACGGCAACAAGCGCAGAACGCGCGCGTATCCCCGCCTGCTGCAGCCGGAAGAACCAGTGGCGCTGCGACAGGCACTCGAATACCTTGGCAACAATGAACGCGAGGACAAGGAGCTGCCCCTTGCTCGCGTACCTCTCGTCGCCGTTGAGGTACTGCACCAGGGAGTCGATGAGGTACGGGCCGACGTAGGTGGCGACGTTGTAGACCAGCGCGTAGAACGCGGTCACCGCGACGTGCCACCACACGGTGCGCAACAGGGCCTTAGTGAGTTTGAACGCCGTGACGGCCTTCCGGCCGGAGCCGGAGACGCCGCCGGCCAGCGCCTCGAGGTTGGCCTCGAACGTCGGGAGCAGGCTGGAGACACTGTCGCCAGGGTCGAGCCCCGGGACGTCGTCCAGGCCGAGGGTTTTCTTGTGGCCGACGGCGAGAAGGGGTCCCATCCACGAGAAGGTGAGCACGCTGAGGAAGCCGGCGCCGGTGAACCTGGACGCCTCGGCGTCGCTGCGGCTGTTACCGTCCGCCGCCTCACGCGCGCCGTTGAGCAGAGGCTCCTCGGCAGCAGAGCCGCCTCCCTCCCTCCTGCCTACGAACCCGGCGCAGAGCAGGACGACGGCGGCGGCAACTGAGACGGCGTCGAACACCCACGCGAGCGCCGGCACCAGGACCCCGTCGAGGCTCGTCATCACGTGGTCGGCGACGGCCATGACGGAGAGCAGCAGGAAGAACGCCCACCAAAGCCTGAGCGCCGCCGGGAACCGCTCCTCGCGGCGCCGCCCGAAGTCGAAGTGCAGGTACACGGCGAGCAGCAGCCACGCCACGGCGCGCGCGGCCGCGTCCACGAGCCCCACCACCGCGTCACGCGACCACCCGGCGGCGGTGGCGCCCAGGTAGCACGAGTAGGCCGCGAGCAGGACCTGGGCCGCCGCCAGGGCCCACGTGGCGCAGGCCGCGGTCGCGTGGCACCGGAACCGGCCTCCGCCGCGGGGGCCGCGCCCACGCGCCTCCCCGTCCTTGGCGCGGCCGGAGACGCCGCAGCGGCGGAACAGAAACCGCCCCGCGACGGCGAGCGCGAGGAGGACGTGGGCCGCGGCGTCCACGCCGTGGAGGACGAACGGCTCCAGGGAGGAGAAGAAGGAGAGGAGTGGGAACTCGCCTGCCGGCGTCGCAGCCATCGCGGCGGGCGCCGCGTAAGGCGGCGCGGCCGTGGACACGGGCATCTGGCGGGCGACGAGTGGCTCGGATGAGTGAGGCCGAGGGCGGGACGGGCGAGTGGGTTTATATTAGGCGAGACGTCGCCGCGGGCCCTCCTCACGGCGACGCCCCGCGGTGGCGGTCAAAGACGGCTGCCGCGCGCGCCTGCCTCTGGGCGGGGCTCCTTGGAGTCCAAGGAACCGTCCCCCTCCCTCCCAAGACCCCAGGTCTCCCCGCACCCACCCACGGCGAAGAATCGAACGGCGCTCGTGCCGTGTTTCGCGGCCGGACCGCGACGGCGGCGGGCGGTAAACTTCCAACGGCGTCGCGACGTGGCGCGGTTGCGAACTGCGGATTGTTTTGTCAACAGAGTGCGGTAAGAAAGGATTACGGGATCGATCTCTGGGTTCTGATTTGATTTCGTAATGACGCAGGGGGCGATGCGATGCCGATGCGTGCGCTTTGTTTAGGAGAAGATTTACCGGGGAAGGTGGTTAATCTTGAGGGCTTTTGGATTTGTCGCCACTGCTCGGCTCGGCTGTCGCTCTCGGCCGTAGAGAAGAGAGATCTTTTGCGCGCTTCTCCAAAAATAAGGGAGCGCACTGGCTGATACTAGGGCAGTTGAGATTGGCGCATGACGGGACGGGATCAACTGCACTGCAGGCTCGCGCTGGTCGCTGCCGTGCCGGCATTTGCCTACGGGAGCGCACTCGCCGAGACGGCAGTTCGTCGGGTCCAATGAGTAGATGACAAAAATGTATGCATACTTCGATGACGATCAAAACCTGTGTTATTAGTAATTAATTAACAAAAAGAGTAAGTACTACATAACAAAGACACTTATATGCATACTTCGATGACGACCAAAATAATCTCTGTGTTAATTGACAAAGAAAAAAAGATGGACACAGCGAGCTAGATCTCGAGATAAAAACTCAAAAGGGTGGGGGTGGGGACACTGCACCGCACGCCTGAAAGCTCAAAAGATAAACCAGTCGCTGGCGAAACTGACATGAACTTAGAAAAGGGGGGGCAATTGGCCAATAGCAAAGCTATTTTCAGAATGATCACTATACATTACATGCTAGTATAACTTTGGTTCTATGGCTAGTTTTGAGTGGTAGTGGCCACCAAGTCAGCACTTTCTTTTAATGGCTGGTTCTGAGGACGTATTGGCTCATGCATTTCTTTCTGGATCCGCGGTGCCTGCCGAAAGCCGATGGTGAAGCGGCGCTCGCGAATGAAATCAGGAAAAGTCTTGCAGACTGGCACGACGCCACGACCAAATTGTTCATCGGCACAATTTTTAAATTAATACGGCAAGTCAGACGAATTAATGTTTGATCAAATTCATAATATATAAAGGTACAATATTTATTTACTAGTAAATAAGTATCATTATAGATTAGGGATGAAATGTGTTTGCATAACATATACCTATTTAAAGTCATTGATGCTGTTTTATTTAGTAATTCTACTATATACTCCTTTGTTACGTGATTTTTCCTTTTGTTGTTCAGGCAATAAGCAAATTTTGCCAGTGTGTTTGACTAGAGAAAAAAGTTTGTAAGTTGACTTATACGAGTTGTCATTTTAATTGTACTAATTGGTTATGTAAGATTGTTGCCTGCAATCATCACAGAATTGAGATACCTAAAACATAGCGTCTCTCTTTCTTTAACCTTAGTCAAACTTAAACTAGAATAATTGCTTCCTTTGGAGTGAAGGCAGTAGATGCCTAGCTTAATTTCTAGCGCATCTTTACGGTCACCGGGTGATGAGCGGCTATAGGTCTCGCTCACGGCTCACTTTCGTTCGTCATCAAGGATTTTAATTTGGATTTTTAAGTTTAACTACTAGTGGCGATTACCTGATACATTGCCTACTGTTGGCTGGTTTAGCTTTGCTTGGCAACCTATAAACTACTCGCTTACAATCCTTAGCTACTACCGCAGGATTATGTAGGAGTATTTTTGCGTGAAAACGGAATCAGATTCGTCGCGATGATGCAGTGCTTCCAAATGAAAATGGCTAGCCACATTTATTTTTATTGATTGGTGAACAAGCCGAATATAAAACGCCCGGTGCATCGACGCGAGACAGTACACACCTTTTGTGCTACCGTTAGTACCTTTTGCATGCTTTATATATGTCTGGATTCTCTAAGCTATGTGATGCGTCCGTCCGTGCATGATGGTGGCTAGATAGGTAAAAAGTGCGCAGGTAGATCGAGGTACGGAGGTAGGATAATTAATATTGAAATATGACAGTTGTAGTTGCCCTCGTTAGATTTTCTTTAAAAAAAATAAATAAATCTGAAACCTATCTACTAGATCTGTGTTTCCCGACACAAAAAAGATCTTAAGATGTTCACAATTGGAGTGTGCCTCCCTGACATCTCTACGGTCTACCACTACATGCAACGCTCCACTGTAGAGTTGACACTACTACACAAAAGATTTTGCAAGACACTTCAAAATTGCCCTCGGAGGCGGTTTTAAAAAACCGCCTCGGTTAATCAGTTCCAACCGAGGCAATGCCCCCGGCACAGCAACCGCCTCGGTTAATATATTAACCGAGGCGGTTATTATAACAAAACCGTCTCGGTTAAAGAAAATTAACCGAGGCGGTTGTTATAACACAACCGTCTTGGTTAATGCATTAACCGAGGCGGTTACATTAAAAAGCCCGCCTCAGTAAATATCAGGCCCAAACAGTCCATCTAGAGCCCGATAACCAGCAGCTCATATATATACCATGCGTTCCCAAACCCTAACTCTCACCCTGCCCCCCTCCCAAGCCGTCACTTCTCTCTATCTCACTCTCCCCCTCCCTCACTCTCTCTGCTCGGGTTGGCGTGGCGGCGGGCAGCGGTCCCGCCAGCGGCCACCCGCCCGGCGGCACGGTGGGGCGGCGCGGCCACCAGCAGCGGCTGCGAGCCGCGGCGGCCAGCGGCGGCCACCACCAGCGTGGCGGCATGGTGGCCCGGCCCGGCCTCTCGGCGTGGATCCGGCGTGGATCCGGCTACCGGCGGTGGATCCGGCGTGGAGGGCCAGCCAGCGGCGGATCCGGCCGGCCGGAGCTCCTCCTCCGTGGATGAGCAAGGATCCGGCGTCCCACGGCGGCGCTCCTCCTCCTCCATCTCTTCTTCAACCCCCCGAGGAGGAGCGCGCGAGGCGGCGGATCCAGCGAGGAGGTGCTCGGCAGCATGATCCGGATCCGCCACGTGCAGGCGGCCCCCCCCCCTCCCTGGATGGGCTCGGCGGGCCCATGGATGGGCTCGCGGGCTTTTTCTTTTTTTTTTTTTTTATTTGATTAACCGAGGCGGGTATACAACCGCTTCGGTTAATACTCACATTTACCGTGACCTTTCATTGGAGGCGGTTACAAAAACCGCCTCGAAAAATCGATTTTAACCGCCTCGAAAAAGAATTGTGTAGTAGTGTGAGCGTGAAGTCTTTAATATGGTAATGATAATGATGCTCCAAATAGATATTTATAGTTTTTCCTAGTTCAATCTAATGAATTATAGTGAAAAAATAAAGAAAAAAATTATAGAATTAGCTTTTTAAAATAAACTAAGAAAAACAATGGGTATCCATTTTAAGCATATCTCCATCCTTAAGTCTAGTTGACCGGCCCGATTATTTTGGACAAGACTTGTCTCTCTCGTGTTTTGAGGCGATCGACGGCAGCAGCGGGCGGCAAAGATGGTAGTTTAGTGTTTTGTCTCTTGCTGACGATCGGTCGATGATGGTTAATGCATGCGGTCGTTTTAGTGTCTGCTAGGCCCGCTGGTTTGTACAGTAGTATATAGTACAGTATACTAGTACGTACCTTGGTACGATGATGATGCAAACCACACATTCGCCGAAGACGTCCATGCTGACGTACGGCTTCCTCGTACACACACCTAGTACGATATATCCCGATCGATCGAACCGTATCACACAATGTGTACTAGTACTATACTATACCTTTTTTTAGGAACTATACTATACTTTGTTTCAGATAGCGACGGTCGAAATTGTTTCAGTTCCAGATGACGACAGGTACAATAGAAAAAAAAAATAAACGAACGAACAGATGTTGGCGCAGGAGAATATATTTTTTTTAGAAGCACGAGATGATTAGTTTAAGCCCACACAACGAGGTCAGGAGTAGCCAGTGGCGGATGCAGGATGGAGATTAAGAGGGGGCTAAGTACTAGAGATTTAGGTCTAAAGTTAAATATTAATGGTAATTTAAAGCTAAGTAACAGTGTTTAGTGAAGCAAGCAGGCTGATTAGGGGGGGGGGGGCTGTAGCCCCGGCAGCCCCCCTTTGGATCCGCCGCTGGGAATAGCAGATGTGTGTGTGTCTTTTGCTTCCGTTGGCGAGGCGATCTACTGCGATCACGTGGCCTGCTAATGGGTTTAAAATCGATCTCGTTGTGTTTCCAATTCATAATAAATTAGTATTCTTTTTTCAGCCTGTCCCACCCCAACTTTTTATAGTTTCAACCCAATCCACTCTAACCCACAAACTAACTAAATCCATAGATTTGTTATAAAACCCCATGAATTTACATAAAAATGTATATATAGGTTTGCAGTGAGATTTGTACATGGGCCCCACATCAAAAGCTGACCCTAAAAATAAAAACTCATATTCACACCTTAAAATTTTAATCAAAATTGACTAAAATTTATTAATTAGAAGTCAAAATATCATAACACTACTATGTACTACCTCCGTCCCTGAATACTGCAACTCCTTGAATCTGTGTCAGTCAAACATTTTTAATTTTGACCAACTTTATGGAAAAAAGCATCAATATCTATGACATAAAATGAGTATCTTATGAAAATACATTGTATGATAAATCTAATGGTACTAATTTAGTACCATACATCTTAGTATTTTTTTCTAAAAATTTGGTCAAAGTTTAAAAAGTTTGACTTAAGATAATTCCAGAAGTTGCAGTATTCAGGGACAGAGGGAGTACTAACTAGTGTGCTAAGATAAACATGTGAGGACTTACCTCAAGTTAACATCTACATGCAATATGTTACGTGCTAAACCCAATTCAAATCAATATTATTTATGCTACGATATATTGAAAACCCAACATTCAAGGGTTTATCCAATTATACCCAAAAAAAAAAGAGAACAAAAGTCCCAACTCATGTAACCTAATTTTCTGTTAAACTCAACTCAACCAACCGCACTCCAACTCAACCAAGTAAATCAACCTATTTCTACCCATTAAAAGTGTACCCATATCAGAAACCAACCTATAAAACCCATTAATTTTAACCCAAACCATTAGCTGGCCTAATCAAGTGGATCATGCACATAGAAAACGTTAAATGCAGAGCACTAGTGCTGAGTGAAATGCCGGAGCAGTGATTTATATGATGAAAAATCAGTCGTTTTAGCTTATCATCAGCCGACTTATAAGTCCTGTTGAACAGTATATGTTATCGTATATTTCTGGTCAATGCATATCTAGTATGGAGCTCATTTTCTTGACAAAATCATCTGAAATGTCATGACGCAAATCGGATATATAATTTAATGGATACATCATCTGAATTTGTTGGCCAGTAAACAGGGACTATGTGAACGATTGATTGGGCTGTTGTCACTTCGTCATTGTTTTCCCTGCGCAGCTGGCCAAGCCAAAAGGAGGCTGCTAGCAAATGCAGCTTCTTGTCCATCATCTTCCCTTCTTTGCTTGGTCCAAATTTTTTAGAGCAAAGCCAAAACTTAGCGATGATGATTGAACCACCACCGAATTGATGGTCGTTGCCTCGTTGGTCTACTGGCGATCGATTATATATTTGGCAAGGTACTAAATAGCGTATAATAGGTTCGTAGTGGATTGGTGTCGAGGTAGTGGATCACGGACAGCCGGACAGGGACAACGGCGCTAATGTGGACGCTAAGTAGGGCAAATCCCTCCCGTTTCGATAAAAAAATTGCTTTTCGATAAAAAAATTGCATGAGTGTCATATGTAACGCCTTGTTCAGTTTGAAACTTTTTTCAATCTGAATTCCTATAGCACTTTCGTTTGTATTTGGCAAATATTATCCAATCGTGACCCAACTAGGCTCAAAAGATTCGTCTCGTGATTTATAACTAAATTGTGTAATTAGTTATTTTTTTAATAATATTTAATGCTCCATATATGCGGATAGAAATTGATGTGATGGGAAAGTTGCATGAAAGTTGCAACTTTCATTAGAAGAGAACAAGGCCTAAGTTGTTTCAGTTTCGGACGACGACAGCTACCAAAACCTATACAAACGGATATGAACAGATGTGCATAGTTGATGCGCACACGAGGTGTAGTTTAATCCCACACAAAGTCTACAAACGTAACGGGGAATTATAGTATAACAATATAACAGTTTATATATTATATAAGCCCACACAACGTGTATATGTACAGTTGGCGCACGAGGTCATGAACAGATGTGTATCTTTTGCTTCCCTTGACGACGTACAATGACGACGCACAATCACGCGGATCGCGCGCACAGAATGGTAAAAGCCACGGATAGATGAATGAAAAATGCATACGTCGTCATTGTACGTCGTATAGGCTATTTTAATTGATTATATAGCATATTAATTTGGTGGCAGATTGAACTGTTGACCAGCGAAGTACTTACAAAAAACTGTTGGTCGTCAACGCACGCAACCGCAAAGCTGTGGTATGATCATCAAAGCAGTGTTTTGATTGTCGCTAAACCAGTTCTCTGGTATTACTAAAAAAAAACAGTTCTCTGGTAATGACAACATCTGCTGAGAAAAAATAGAATTAGGTGTATGACCCTGGAAAAAACTCATCTTAGGTATTTGGTCATTTTCTTTTTCGAATTTGGCTCTATGGCCTCAAAACGAAATTTATTTGGCTCTATTTCCTTCCGTCAGTTTTGGACGACTAACGGTGTTAAGTCTGTGGTAAAAAGACCGTTTTACCCCTGTTGTAAAAAAAAAAGAAAACTAAGTTTTATTTGTTTCCAAAGACACGTCACCACATATATATTTATACTCAGAATGCACATATATATTTCAGCACACAAACCGCACATATATAAATATATGTATGTGGTAATGTGAGCTGGAAACAAACAAAACTTATTTTTCTTTTTTTTTTCTACAACAGGGGTAAAACAGTCTTTTTACCACAGCCGTTAGTCGTCTAAAACTAACGGAAGGCCATAGAGCCAAATAAATTTCGTTTTGAGGCCATAGAGCCAAATTCAAAAAGAAAATGGCCAAATATCTAAGATGAGTTTTTTCCGGGGGCCATACACCTAATTCTCCCAAAAATATTTGTATTTGGATTGATACCGTGCCAAACGGTTAAAGCACTTGTATGACATGGGAACAGTAATTTTCTCAGCTGACGTGTATCAACGGTTAGGATAGTGTTTTTTTAATAAAAAACCAATCATTTCAGTTATCACCTGGCTATAAGTCATACCGAACGGTATATGTTATCGTATATTTCTAGTCAAAGCATATCTAGTACTATAGAGCTCATTTCTTGACAAAATCATGAGAAATATTACGACGCGCTAGCAGTTTGCAAATCGGATATATAATTTAATGGATATTGTATCATCTGAATTTGTTGGCCAATAAACATTGGACTATGTGTGCATCGATTGATTGGGCTGTTGTCACTTCATTGATTTCCCTGCGCAGCTGGCCAAAAGCCAAAACGAGGCCGGCAAATGCAGCTTGTCCATCATCTTCCCTTCTTTGCTTGGTCCAAATTTTCTAGAGCAAAGCCAAAACTTGCTAGCTTTAGGGGTGTTTCGATCAGGGAGAGCTAATAATTTCTTTATATGGGCAAATTTTGGTAACAGTTTTTCTTAGGCACCATCTAATAAACAAACCTCATACATAAGAGATGCTTGAGATGCTTGATTTAGCTAGCGAGGGGAAATATGTACTAGATGTCGCTCAAGTACAATTGGTATTTAAACAGTTAGCTAGCTATCAAGGGGAAATAAATACCATTATATTATAGCGTATAATTAATTTTCAATATTAAGAACTATAATTGGTACTTAAACCTCTCAATTATTTACCAGACCACTAGACAAGAACACACTATTACCCTAATTTAGAAGTTACATGGGAATGAGTTGAAAAGGCATGTTAGTAGGAAAAAAAAAGTAAAATTAATTAGCAGCGGGAAGGGACTCATTGGTCGCCGCTCGCCGGTGGCAGTCAGGAGGAACTCGGTGTGGCTTGTTCCGTCAGCAGTCGCGCGCAGTGCCACCAAAAGCCTAATAAGCCATGCAAATCTCACAACTAAAAAGAGTAAACCGTGGATATTTTTCCGTGCGGTAAAAATTTGGGGGCGTCGGCCTGCTGCCTGTGCGACCAAAAGCTCCGCCTCCTCGCTCCGCCCATGTGACAAGCCCAACTCTCGCCTCGCGCTGCCACCTAGGACCTCGCAAGTCGCAACGCCCTCGCGAGCCCTAGCCTACATATGCGTCGGCGCCGCCAGCCATCGCCCTCGCGCCGCCGTAGCTAGCCCTATCGGCGTAGATAGCACCGCTGCTTCCTGCTTTCGCGCTCCCCACGTCCTCACGCCGCCATCGCCAGATCTCGCACGGACACGCCGCCTCCCGGAGTTGCTCTGCCGCCCGATGCCGATGGGCGCGTCGCCGCCTTCGTGACCTGCCCGCCGCTGCCCCGACGCGCGCCCGCTGCGTCCACGACCTGCCCGGCCCGATGACACCGCTGGACGCGCCACCGCATGACGTGTTGCCGCCTCTACTCCTTGCCACATGACGAGCTTGCCCTCGCTCTCTCCACCCCGCTATCTTGCACACTCAGGATCTCACCCTGTCGTCCATGGAGGGAAGCCAGTATTGAGCAGATGCCATCTCTGCAGGTGAAGGACCCGACGAGCACGACGTGTGCTGCTGAAGCAGTTGGTGCCCTGTTGCCGATCGGAACCCACCTCCTGTTCGTGGTGCAGATCCACACAGGTACTGGGCATCATGGCTTTTAATTTCAAAAATTTACCAAAATATTTGTACACTATCAATTTGTACCGTAAAATGTTTGGTGTTGTAGTTACTATTATTGGTCATAGCAGGAACAAGGCCGCTGGCTGCAGCCAACTAGCAGCTATCTGTATGGTTAGGTTAATTTTAGTTTCATGGCTTCCCAATTTCGTTTTGTGTCTGAATGATTTTATTCCTTCTCAGAGTTCTTATTCAGTATATATTTTGTTGGTATTGAAATGAGCAGTGGCATTCTGATTTCATTGCATGTGTTTTGTGCAGGTTCTCCTTTTCTTTATCATGGGCTGCATCGCATGTACAACATTTGGCATTAGGTGCCAGCAGTCACGGTGAATTTTGAAGCAATTGGACCGATCCCGCTATCCCAGTGATTAGGAAATTTTGCCGTGCATTGTTTAATTTTCAAACTCAATTTAATTTTGGGCTGAAGGTTTTTGTTTCATTTTGGTGTCCCAATAATATTAGGCTTTCAGATTAGGAATAATAAAAATGCTCACATCTTTATAGGCTTTTGTGATTGACAGTGAGAAACTATCATCTAGAGTGTTCATGAAAAACTTAAATAGTGGATGATCTCTTTGTTTTTCTAAGTACAAATTGTCTTTGTTATTTGGCATTAACCATTGGATGTCCACTCATCAACTAGAATGCAGCAAGTGAAACAATCTCTCACAACTTTGTTTTTTAAGTATAAATTGGATGCCATCTTTGTTATTTGGCATTAACCATTGGATGCCCACTCATCGGCTAGAATGCATCAAGTGAAACAATCTCTCACAACTAAAATATCTGGGATTGTTACTCGCTGCTTGGATGTGAAGCCCTTGACGCAGGCTGCTATCGTGAAGAATGTGGCTTTAAGATATACCAAGTACTTGATCTCATTTTAAGCTTCCTTTTTAATAATTTGGCTCTGTATATTGACATTGTATGATAGATATCCAGCCGATTTTCATGGTCAGATGAATCTTCAGGGTTAAAGATCTGTTGCTTCCCTTCCAGTGTTTGTGCTGCATGAGAGCTATGCACTTCTGTGGTGGATTTACGGCTTGTTTCAGGCAACATTAGCAAACTCTTTCATTCTGTGTTCTAGATATAGTCTTGCCAGGCACTACTGCACATCCAATTACAGCCCACTGAAACACATCTGATTGGTGAGAGACAATCTAAATATTCAGATATATATGCAATAATCAATTGATGAATTAGATATGTTTCCAATCATCTCTTGTTCGAATAATTTTGAGATGGCTACAAAGACAACGATGAAAATGAAATTTAACTGAATCTGCTCATGTTTGATGACTGATGAAAAATTATCATCCTTTCTATCCTTGCCGGTTGTTGTTATTTTTAATTCCTTATTAATCACCACTGCCCCTTCATATCTTGTGTCTTAGTGAATTTTCTGGATTAGTTGCAGGTCACAAGAATGGTAAAGAAAAAAATACTGAAGACTCTTACATAACTTTTGCAGAAAGCGGTAGGAGATGAAGAATTTCTTGCCTTCAGTTAGCAGCAATCGACAGTGAGTGCCTCATCTATATGATTGTAAACAATCTGAGTTTATTGTTAAGCGTCTGTTCAAGTGCTCAAGTATGAAATCCTGATCTATATGTTGCATATTATTTCCTAAGCCTGCTGACAAAAGACCGTAACATTGTGGACTCTATGGGACCTTCTTGCGCACAAAAACAAATCCTCTAACTCAAATTGATTTAGATATCAGTCAACTCATGCCGCTGCTCAGAAAAATTACTGAGCTTCTCTGAACTGTCCATGCATGGTAATAGAATGCATCAATTCAGTTTTGTGTCTAATTTTTTCTCTTAGTAAAGTTGGCTATCTTGGTGACACAAATTAAATTGTACCGTTGGAGTGGCTTTTTTTAGACTATAAAGGAGATGCAAATATGTTACCTGTTTGTCATGCCAAACATTTGACTGTGCGTCGTTTGCACATAAAAAAACTATTAGTCTGTTAATTAGGATAGCAATAGGTAATATTTTGAAGTGACTGGAACTCGTGTAGAAATAATTTAAATTCTCAATATTATGCCATAAGAACCTGTTTCCTTATAGTTTATTTTACTTTCTATAATGCAATGGAAATTTTCTTCACAAGTTTTAGTGAACATTAATGGAAAAGATAAATAAAAATAATTTGTATAAGGGCCATTCAACAGATAGTCAGACATGCTGTTTCTTTTCTTTTTTACCGTGAACTATATTTTTACCTTTTAAGCTTTCCATGTCACGTGCAATTTCTTTTTCTGATAAATCATAAGTTGTATTCTGCTCAAGGCACAAGTGCAAGCTTTCCTAACTGCTGCCGACACAGTAAGAGCTTTACTATTGCCAACTTTTGAAATCCACTTGCTAATGATATAGGCAACTAACTATGTGAAGTCTTATAATGTTTCTCTACTTTTTGGATCAAGCTGGGCATGGCAGCAGTGTTGGGGAAAAACTGATTTGGTTGATTCAAGGAGGCTTCTTGGCACTTCAGTAGTCAACATCAAACTACTATATTCACTGGAGCAACTTCAGATATTCCAACTTGGAACCTACTTGTTCTATGATCTGCTTGTTGATTGGTTGGTCCAGCCCGTGCCATCATAAGCAGCTATCCCTGCTATGAATCGAAGTGTTGTATCACACTGCACAGCAAGCACTCATCCTGGCTTGCATGGGGTGAGTGATGCACTTTTTTGTTCAGGTCTTCGCTTGTAGCTTATACACATCCTACACTCGGATATTGCATATTCATCTTCAGAAGGCACTGAGCCACTGCCGTTTGATATCAGTCACATCATTCAGATGTTGGTTTAGGTAGTTGCTACTGTTTCAGTTGAACTTAGTAGTTCATATGACATTGATACGCCTCCAGAGTATATTTTGGCGATTGTTTACCACTATTTAACTCCTCAAAAAAGACCACTGGTTGGAGTGAGTCGTGTCGTCAGTTTGCTCTTGACGTGTGATCTCTTTTCCTCTTCCTCTGATTTTCTTTCTAAAACAAACCACTCCAGACATTTTGTTTTTTTATTAAATGTTACTTTAACTTCGGTATTTAATGTTACATTGTTGCTATCTTATCATGTGATCTGTGTATTTTTTTTAGTATAAAAGTTTGTCCCAGAAGAACGCACGGGCATGCTACCTAGTCACTAATAAATTTAGAAAAATCCAAACACGTATGGATCGACGACTAATATAGAAAAACAAGTTCTATAGAAAAAAACATGACAAAGATGAAATTAAGAATAACACTGTTTATCCTAAAAATAGATTTGGAAAAGCCGGAAAGCTCGTTCTAAATCGATGACTAACAAGTCCTCCGATGAACAACCTAATAGTAACAATTAATTAAGAGCTCGACGAACATATGCCTAGCTAGCTAGCTTTAGTGATTATATTACTGTCCTTACTGCGTGTGCGTGGCTATTGCTGCTCGCTCGTAGTGGTAAGTCGATAGCGACGGCAAAGAGAATTGGGGGCCAAGGAACCGGTGGAAAAAATGGCAGTACTTCTTCAGAAAGAAGACAAAAAATGGCATTATATATGATTGGCACGCTCGGCTCCATATCGCTAACATCCATGTGTGTCGCCTTGGTCTTGCCTCCATAAGTTCAACTGTGTTGAAGTCCAAACAAGGACTAGCGATCGAATCGTCTTTAATTTCATTCATCCAGCACGCGCGCGCGACATGCACTATCAACTTTTGTTAAGAAAAATGGACGTCCTGTGTATCCGCGATGGTTATATATGCCAGTTTACCCATTTTATTTTGGCATTCGCTGGGATGAACTGTCCTTATCCGGCTCCCGAGTGGGTCACTATTGTCTTTATATCACCATAGGTATCTGTAATCTCTCTTTTCAAGTTTCAACCCTTGTCTATAGTATTAATCTATATCTCTTATAAAGTTAATCTCTACTGCTAGTTCTATCTCAACATGGTTATTATCTAAATTATCTCTCGCTAACTATCTACGTCATTTGCCACTAATAGCTGTTTTGTCTTTGTAGAACTAATTTCCACTATAAGTTCTATCTCAACATGCAAGTTATCTATATTATCTCTCACACTATCTATTCACATAATCTCCCACTGATAGTCATGTCATCGCACTATATAATTTCGAACCTCTTGACATGTCACCTTAATTAAGCGCAATTTCTACTTTTATTTAGTATATAAAAATATAAAAGACACCCATATATTATTATTTATTTTTGTTCATTTCATCATTTCATAATTTGATCTAATTATGTTAGTCATCTTTTTATTGGATTATGTCATTGACTTGCTCAACTTTAATATGAATGGATATGATGCAAGAACATGTATATACTTTTTGGATGTGGGAGTACCTAAGGTTGAAATATTGGCTCCGCCAGTGTGAGTCACATGTCCACACACGTGCTATCACCCTAACAAGCTCAAATGTCCAAGACATGACACGAGCAATGCGGTGCCAATGAAAATTTTATAGCTCCAAACTCAAAACGAAAGAAATTAGATTGATGAACCTTAGGGACAAAAGAGAAGTAAGAGATAAACAACAAAAAAATTTATAGCTCTAAACTCGAAATGCGAAAAATTAGAATGATGGACCTCAGGGACAAAAAGAAGAGATGAGAGAAAGAAACTTCTGATATTTAATATTAGCTATAGATAATATAGACATAACTTATATGAGCATGTACTTAAAATATAACTTTGTAATCTTGAAGCCCTACTACAATGGTCCACCTTCCTCTATTGACCTCTCCCCTGGCGATCAAAGGTTTATATACCAACATATTAGATAGATGAGTAAATTTTATTAGTAGTTTTAAAACTTGTCACGCTTTCTTATCTAAGTCTTGATACTCAAAATGCACTTACGGCATCCCAGACTTGCTAGTTGTATGACAAGAGTTACAGTGGAAAACTCAAGATATCATAGCAAAGCGCTTATGTGGCACGCTAATAGTGTGATAGCACGCCTCGACATGTGGGGCTCATTATTGTTACTTCCATCCCTCTTTCTCCATTTTCTTCCTTCTCTTCTGTGAGTTGATTCGACTTAGTAGGAGGCACACCAGAGCTAGAAGGGGTGGTGACATTAAAGTCATCATTATCAGCATATGCGTACCTCAACACCATTTTGGATCTCACTGTATCTAGGAGGGACTTCCACTTAGGACTACATTGGGTTTCCAAAAGTAAATGAGACTAACTGTCAAGAAAAAGATGTCATCTCCGATAGGGGAGAAAGATAAGAGATACAAGAGAGTGGTCAAGAGAGAAAAGATAAGACCAATATATCGGTCTCACATGCCAAGGGTCACTTTGTCGCATGACTAGGTGGCACACAAAGGTAATTCAACACAAGTTCTAGAGATTTGGATATCGTGTGGTATAATCTAAAACTAGAGTGTGATAAATACATTTTAGAAGTAATAATAACCGAATGAGAATGTAGGACAAGTTCATTGATCACTAATGGAATTTACTCATCAGCTTCACATGTTAGGACCGTGTCATCTCAAACTCTAGCATGCCACACAGGTGGTTTAGTACAATTATTCATGATTTGGTCCTCATGTTGTACGATTATTAAAATTTTTAGAATGCTAAAAATGTGTATTTTGAAGTAGTAGAAAGCTACTGGGATGGGACAAGTTTAAGACCACACATAAAATTTACCCCTAAACTTTTTTTTTAGGGCCCTAAACTTTTATTTCCATGCTTTAACAAACCTTAAAATCCCTCGCTACAGCCTGCAAAAAAACAAGACAAGACGCGCAGCGGAGGGTATTTCGGTCCACCACCTAGCGGTCCACGCGCCGAGGCAGTGATAGCTCAACCTGCCGTAACGCCGTAACGGTGCCGCGACTGCCTGTGCCTCCAGCCCTCCACCAGCTACGGGCCGTTGCACACAACGAGGAACAACAGTCTATGGGACGGTGACGGCGTCCACGCTCACGCGACGACGTTGACGACATGCCTTTGCCTGTAGCCAATCCGACGGCCCACACCCACCCCACCTCCCATCCGACGGTGCAGAGCCCGTCACGGTCCACCGCGCTAGCCCACGGGACGCGGCAGAAGGCGACGCGTGTGGGGGCCGCGAGCCCGCGACACGATAGCGAGAGCACTAGCAGTCGGGACTCGGGACACTCACCACTCACCACCAGCTAATGCGCACTCGCGTTGGGACGCGTGCTGCGTAAGAGACACGGGGGAGCGGGCTGCGGGGGAGAGGAGGCGGCGGATAGCAGCAGCGGCGGCGGCGCGGCATTGGCGTCGCGTCGGCGATGGAGGCGAACCGGGGATGGTGGCTGGCTCCCGCGACGGGGTCGTCACGATCCGGCACGACGGCGACGGCGCCGCGGTGCGTTCCTTTTCCCCCTCCGGCTCTTCGGTGCTCTGCTCGCGCTCTCACTCCCCTTCGTCCCGTAGCGTTTCGGTTTGCGCGGGGGGACCCGTCGATCTGCCGGGCGGCCGTGCGCCGCCGGGCGGATGGCGTCGGCTCCGCGTCCGATTGGCGGCCCGTGCGGTCGTTGTGTGGGATGTGCCTAGGTTTTGTTGCGTCGGCGTGGGGGTTTTTCGGTGCGGCGTGCTGGTCGAGTGGCGAGTCGATTGGTTTTACTGTTCCCCTCGCCACCTGCTCGCGACGGCAGTGTTGAGAAATGCAGAGGGGATTTGATTGAGATGGACTGTTCAACTCGTCTGGGTTTATCATCTGAACTTTGTAGGAACAGTTCGAATCCTCCGCTCTGTTGATACTAATAATCTATTCGCCTGCCAATGCGTCAAGATTTGGTCTTAATTAATGTATCCATTTCTCTTGCATTGGCGGGCCATGAGGGAAATTTGTTGCGTCTTGTTCGATTTTATGATATTTTTATATAATATAATACCTCTGTGGGGCGTGGGGTTAGGGTTAGGTGGGTTGCATCTTCTTTGATTTTATGATATTTTTTTATATGATACCCCTGATGGGGGGGTCTACGTTGTTGGTGCAGGCTAAGCAGTTGAAGAATGTCAATGAACAAATATGTCAAATCTGCGGTGACACTGTCGGGCTCTCAGCAACAGGCGATGTCTTTGTTGCGTGCAACGAATGTGCCTTCCCGGTGTGTCGGCCGTGCTATGAGTATGAGCGTAAGGAGGGGAATCAGTGCTGCCCTCAATGCAAGACTAGATACAAGAGGCACAAAGGTCTGTTCCTTATGGGACATACTGAGCTTACTCATTGCTTCACAAGTTCAAACTGCTTGATGAAATCTGTTACTTGATAATTCGAACACATTTTAATTTTCTAAAGGAAAATGAATCATGCACATCTTAACCATGTGGTCTTTTAAATCTCCATGTTCAAATTTAGGAAGCCCTCGAGTTCGCGGAGATGATGAGGAGGATGGAGTTGATGACTTGGACAATGAATTCAACTATACACAAGGCAATGTCCAAGGTCCTCAGTGGCAGCTGCGGGGACAAGGGGAAGATGTTGATCTCTCTTCGTCTTCTCGACATGAACCCCATCACAGAATTCCACGTCTAACAACTGGGCAGCAGGTATAACATACATAAGGCCACTATACGACAAGTGACGGATCCTTACTGAGCTTTTGGTCCTGTAACCTTATTAGCAATTAATTTTTGTACTATCGAAGACTGTTCTTCCTCCCTAGCCCTGTAGTGTGAAGCTTCAGTGGAGCCAACTGAGTCACTGCCTCACTGGTGGAGTTGTAGTCCAGTTTTCTTGGTTGCTTCCTGATTTTAGATGATTAAGTCCATATACAAGAAATGGGCGGCTGGGTGCCCTTACCTGTTACCAAGTGTATGACGGTATTTTTTTAGATAAAGGGATTTTATTACAGCCTCTACAAGAGTTTTGCACTCAACCATCCAGTGTATAACAAGAATTATGCTCGATGAATCCTACTACTACTTTTGAGACCTACATCTTGTTTCAGAAAGACAGCTATAGTTCCATTGGATTAGGTGGTCATTGCATTTCCTGACATAATTCCAATGGATTAGATGGTCATTGTATTGAACTTGAAAGCTTTCACAAGAATATTTTGCTTTGCTGTGTCCTGAAACATTGTCAATTGTTTTCAGATGTCTGGAGATATCCCTGATGCATCTCCTGATCGCCATTCTATTCGCAGCCCAACACCAAGTTATGTTGATCCAAGCATTCCAGGTGTGCTATCGTGCTATATATAGTTGTGTTAGTAATCAGTTCCCCTGCAGATTTACTAGAATGCAATCATTTGTTTCTATGATATCAGTACCTGTGAGGATTGTGGACCCCTCGAAGGATTTGAATTCTTATGGGGTTGGAAGTGTTGACTGGAAAGAAAGAGTCGAGAGCTGGAAAGTTAGACAGGACAAAAATATGATACAGGTGTCTCATAAGTATCCAGCGGAAGGGAAAGGGGATATTGAAGGGACTGGCTCAAATGGTGAAGATCTGCAAATGTATGGTCCTTACGACTTATGTCTACTCTGTCTTCTTTGAATTAGGCTGTCATCTTCTTTATCGAAAACATTCACATTGCACCTGGGGTCTTATTTTACAATTTTAGTTGTCCATGCTGATTTTTTTAAACTTTTTTAAGCTGATAAGGTACCTTCCATTAATATCAGGTTCCGGGCAGATTGCCGGAAACCTTAGATAATAGAAAGTCTGGAGCCTGGTTCATATATATCGAAGAGCCATGTTCGAAAGTACACCCATAGCCCGCTAGACCATCAGCAACACAGTTACAAGCTCTTGGGCATACAACTACAGAGCAGTGTACAAAATATGGCACCATGAGCTTACGGATCTGCCTAAACAAACAGCCAAAAGTACTTCTATCTAGTTCTGTAGATGTGATGGCCTTGGCCATAAGCGCCGCTTCTGTTTCCAGAATAATTCTAGTCATTCCAAACTCAGCAGCATTCTCCAGGCTTCTCATAATTCCCAATGATTCAGCATGCAAGGCTTTAGCTGCTTTAGGGATGTTCCCTGCTGCTCCTTCAAGAAAATTACTTTCCCAATCACGAGCCACAAAACCCCAGCCTCCTTGATTTGTATAAACATGAAAGGAAGCATCCACATTGATCTTGTAATAATCCATCGATGGGGTTTCCATCTATGAGCTGAAACCTGTGTCCATGCTGAGTTGCTGGAATATTTAGCTATAATGTCAGAGAATCACTCTTTCCATTCAACTCCACAAAATGAATCCTTCATCAGTTTTAATGTAGCGGATAATTTTGCTATACGCTTAGTTTTTCTATGCATTAATAACTTATGCCTATTTAGCTTGTAGCTTTCAGAGTTGACTAGAAATGTGGTGATATTCTTGCCACTTCTGTTTTGTAATAATGGAATGCTTACTGTTGTCCTGTTTCAGCTAATGCTGTTGATTAGCTTACATTTATTGCTCTTCTACAGGGCTGACGATGCACGGCTACCTCTAAGTCGCATAGTGCCTATATCTCCAAATGAGCTTAACCTTTATCGAATCGTGATTGTTCTCCGGCTTATCATCCTATGTTTCTTCTTCCAGTATCGTATAACTCATCCAGTGGAAGATGCTTATGGATTGTGGCTTGTATCTGTTATTTGTGAAGTTTGGTTTGCCTTGTCCTGGCTTCTAGATCAGTTCCCAAAGTGGTATCCTATCAACCGCGAAACTTACCTCGATAGACTTGCATTGAGGCAAGTTGCACTTCTTGATGTTTTTCTACAGGATGTTGCCAATGCATCACTTGTTATCTTTAAGTGATCTTGTGTTTCATACTGAGATTTATAGTTCAAATTTGCAGATATGATAGGGAGGGTGAGCCATCTCAGTTGGCTCCAATTGATGTCTTTGTCAGTACAGTGGATCCACTTAAGGAACCTCCTCTAATTACTGCCAACACTGTCCTGTCCATTCTTGCTGTGGATTACCCTGTTGACAAAGTATCATGCTATGTTTCTGACGATGGTTCAGCTATGTTGACTTTTGAAGCGCTATCTGAAACTGCAGAGTTTGCAAGGAAATGGGTTCCCTTTTGCAAGAGACACAACATCGAACCTAGGGCTCCAGAGTTTTACTTTGCTCAAAAGATAGATTACCTAAAGGACAAAATACAACCTTCTTTTGTGAAAGAAAGGCGGGCTATGAAGGTAAGATAAGGTAGCAAATAGTCAGATCACTTATTCTACAAACAGGTCACTTTGATAGTATGATGTGTTTTCTGACAGAGGGAGTATGAAGAGTTCAAAGTACGGATCAATGCGCTTGTAGCAAAAGCACAAAAAATACCTGAGGAGGGCTGGACCATGGCTGATGGCACTCCTTGGCCTGGGAATAACCCAAGAGATCATCCAGGAATGATCCAGGTATATTTTTCTTAATATATCAAATGGACATTCTGTCAGAACTTCAGTTTGTTATAGATCTTGTCCTCATGTATTCCACTCTTCTTTTTTATCTTAGGTATTCTTGGGCCACAGTGGTGGGCTTGACACTGATGGAAATGAGTTGCCACGGCTTGTTTATGTTTCTCGTGAAAAGAGGCCGGGCTTCCAGCACCACAAGAAGGCTGGTGCCATGAATGCTTTGGTATATCTTCACATAGATATTCAGCTCTATGAATGTCAATTTGGTCTGTTCATTGCTTTATGATCTGTCTCTTTCTTTACTAATGAACAGATTCGCGTATCAGCTGTCCTTACAAATGGTGCTTATCTTCTTAATGTGGATTGTGATCACTACTTCAATAGCAGCAAAGCTCTTAGAGAAGCTATGTGTTTCATGATGGATCCAGCACTAGGAAGAAAAACTTGCTATGTTCAGTTTCCACAAAGATTTGATGGTATAGACATGCATGATCGATATGCAAACCGGAACATTGTCTTCTTTGATGTAAGTATGGTGGCTCTTTTGTTGACCAAATTTGCATGTATTTCATGCTTCTTAGATGGTTTTCTCTGTGCAGATTAATATGAAGGGTTTAGATGGCATTCAAGGACCTGTTTATGTGGGAACAGGATGCTGTTTCAATAGGCAGGCCTTGTATGGCTATGATCCTGTATTGACAGAAGCTGATTTGGAGCCTAACATTATCATTAAAAGTTGCTGTGGTGGCAGAAAAAAGAAGGACAAGAACTATATTGATTCCAAAAATCGTGATATGAAGAGAACAGAATCTTCGGCTCCCATCTTCAACATGGAAGATATAGAAGAGGGATTTGAAGGTCTACTCATGCTGCTAGACATTTAATCTTGCTTATTGAATGAAAATCTACTTCTGACACTGAAGTTATTGTCATGCTAAAATATGTTAGCTTGTACTAATATGATTTTTTTTTTTAAACGTACTAATGTGAATTTTGAAATCCCACCAGGCTATGAGGATGAAAGGTCACTGCTTATGTCCCAGAAGAGCTTGGAGAAACGCTTTGGCCAGTCCCCAATTTTTATTGCGTCCACCTTTATGATTCAAGGTGGCATACCCCCTTCAACAAACCCAGCTTCCCTACTAAAGGAAGCTATACATGTCATTAGTTGTGGATATGAGGACAAGACAGAATGGGGGAAAGAGGTCAGTGAGTAAAGCAGAGTTCCTTTACTGCCCTTCAAATAGTTCTTTGGTTTTTCCAGTTGATCTAGTATTATCTAAAACACTAATGAGAATGACTACATTTGACACACACATCGGACCTATGTCCAACTGAGGAAGCTATGAAGGTCATTAAGTCATGGATATTGATTCATGTGAATGTGATTGATAGAATATAAGGAGTCAGAATAACCATGTCGTTTGCATAGCAGTGCTTACCAAAATTTTTTACCATGAATGATATTTTTCCCTTTGATCTTGTATGCTTTCAGATCGGATGGATATATGGCTCTGTTACTGAAGATATTTTAACTGGTTTCAAGATGCATGCAAGAGGTTGGATATCCATCTACTGCATGCCACTTCGGCCTTGCTTCAAGGGTTCTGCTCCAATTAACCTTTCTGATCGTCTCAACCAAGTGCTACGCTGGGCTCTTGGTTCAGTTGAAATTCTACTTAGCAGACACTGTCCTATCTGGTATGGTTACAATGGAAGGCTAAAGCTTCTGGAGAGACTGGCGTACATCAACACCATTGTTTATCCAATTACATCTATCCCACTAGTAGCCTACTGCGTCCTTCCTGCTATCTGTTTACTCACCAACAAATTTATTATTCCTGAGGTAAGTTCCCCAGATTCATTGAAAGCCCCCATTATATATAACGTTGTGTTCTCGGTTATGTTTACCTGTGGGTGCTATTTTGAGGGAGTTATTGAGGGATACATACCACTTTCTCGAGCTACCACTATTTACAGTTCTTTTCTCATGATTGAGGACTTCGTATTCACAGGCTAAAATTTTTGTTTTCTTGCATCTCATACATAATTATCTTGCATTCTTTGTGTGATAGTCGTAATCAGTAATCAATACATAGCAGGGCATTGTAATTTGTAAATTAAGACGACAAATTTTCTGTTGCAATTTTCCAGTCTAGGCATCTAAGTATGATTCACAGTATTGGTAAACAGTGAAACTTGTACGGTATTATTAGTATGTTCTTGGACAAGTGTCCCTTCTAGATTACATCTATTTCTCCTGTAATTCCTTCCCAATTCCTTCCCAGCTAGATTACATTCATTTCTCCTCTAATTTTGCAGATTAGCAATTATGCTGGGGCGTTCTTCATCCTGCTTTTCGCTTCCATCTTCGCCACCGGTATTTTGGAGCTTCGATGGAGTGGTGTTGGCATTGAGGACTGGTGGAGAAATGAACAGTTTTGGGTCATTGGTGGCACCTCCGCACATCTCTTTGCTGTGTTCCAAGGTCTCTTAAAAGTGCTGGCCGGGATCGACACAAACTTCACAGTTACATCAAAGGCAACTGATGATGATGGTGATTTTGCTGAGCTATATGTGTTCAAGTGGACAAGTCTTCTGATCCCCCCGACCACTGTGCTTGTGATCAACCTGGTTGGTATAGTGGCTGGAGTATCTTATGCTATCAACAGTGGCTACCAATCATGGGGTCCACTATTCGGGAAGCTCTTCTTCGCAATCTGGGTGATCCTCCACCTATACCCTTTCCTGAAGGGTCTCATGGGGAAACAGAACCGCACGCCGACCATCGTCATCGTTTGGTCCATCCTCCTTGCTTCCATTTTCTCACTGCTGTGGGTGAAGATCGATCCCTTCATCTCCCCTACTCAGAAGGCTATTTCCCGTGGTCAGTGCGGCGTAAACTGCTGATTTGATCTGAACTGCCTGCTGGATAACATGGATCTGGCCCGATCAAAATCTACCCCTTGTAAATACCAGAGGAGATTAGGCAAGGCTTTTGTGGTCTAAGTTATGCTTAGCTCCTTAGTTATTGACTTTGCTACACATTGGGGTGGCAGTCTTAAAACTTGTCAACTTTTATGTCGTGTTACTTATTTGTAGCTGAGTAGCAGTAAGTAGTGCCTATCACTGTGGGCTGTTGACTGTCATGATGTTATCTATCTATATGTAGGATCTTTAAGTACTTATTGAGCTGTTTGGTTAATGGCATTTTAATTTAGGGATCATATCTCTTGAAATTTATGT